>JAQFZJ010000750.1:0-17600 GCA_034695645.1 Folsomia fimetaria
AAGAGTCAATTAATAATGGTTACATAAACGCGCTTATCTATCGTTGATCATTGACATCATCAGCCGTCAACTTAACTTCGAATTTATTTATTTGTACACATTATTACTTACTGAAGTCAACAAACAACAAGGAAAGCTTATATTTTAATTTCAATTTGAAAACTATTCTACAATTCTGCAGGTTGGTTTAAATCCAGAAAACAAACTTAAAAGTCATGAGTGTCATCATTCGTCTTCAAAATCTTCCTTTGTCAGCAATATCCATCGACATTCGAAATTTTTTTCGGGGGTTGGGGATTCCTGATGGAGGTGTTCACATTGTTGGTGGAAAAGAGGGTGATGCATTCATTGCATTCAGTACGGATGAAGACGCAAGAAAAGCAATGCAACTTTCTGGAGAAAAGCTCAAAGATTCGAAAGTTCGTCTTTCCCTCAGCTCCCGTAACGAGTTCGTTCAGGTTGTTATTCTTATTTTCTTTATGTCTGCAATTTCTTATGTATTCTACAGATGAGCATATTATCATCATGAATTTGCGAACAGCGATATTGTGAATTTGGTAGTATAGAATGAGAATGACATGTGTGATGAGATATATGATTGATATATTTATTTGATGATCAAATGAATCAATTCATTTTAAATAATTTTCATATTCAAATCAAATTACGTTAATTGCTCTACGTTAAATATTTGGAGTATATTATCAGTAGTATTTTACATGCGATGTATACTGCCATTGTGCCATTCATGTTTGGCTGGACATTATTGGACTGGACAACTCAATTTCGTCATATTTCTCATTGCCACTATCAATTAAAATAATACGATGCTTGATGTTTCCATTCTCAAATGGGGATATTTCCTCCCGATCCTTTATGTATATCTGTATATATTATAATGATGATGAGCCTCGCATGCATCATATTGTTTTATTTGAGTATTTTACTTTCACTGTCATTCATGAAAGAGGGATAATGAAAGCACTTCTCGGAGGAAAGTTTATAATTTAAAGGCGCAAATGAAGTCATATATTCGTTCGCGATTAACTAACTTATTCGCATAACATGCCTGAGGATTCTGATTCTTTCGTCTTTTATGCTTTTTTAATCAACCATCTGTACAATTTGCTCATATTATGGATTTTAGGTTATTGAGCAAGCTAGAGTGGCTGCAAATCCAGACCAAGCTCAAACAGTTACACCCTCGATATTACGAGGCCCAAATCCATCCCCCAGTCAGTACAGTCCACCAACTCGATCGATAGTTTCTCAAAATGCTGTTAACCCTTCGAATATGCCCAATTTTGGCTCCTTGTCTGGAATGGGAGTGTTAAATGGTATGTATTTGTGAATGTGAACTGGCAGGCATGATAAGGCATGGACGTATTTGGTATATTCGTGTGAGGAATTTGAGTTCAATTCCTACGTTTTATAGGAATGAATGGAACAAACTTTCTTGGACAGCATACCACTAGTATTCCTCCAATAACTGCCATGAACAGCGGACACGGGCAGCAGCAACAACAACAGCACTCATTTTTAGCACCAATGATGGGGACTAATTCAAATTCTCATATGTCAAGTTCCATGGGGTTGAGTGACCATCAACCTCATGGTACCACTGATAGCACTGCGAATGTATCTCCCTTTGGATTGCCCCCTCCATCATTAACAGGATTAACTATGACCTTCCCACAATTGATGTCAAGTACTGCATCCGGGATGTCAATGAATCAAGCTCAAGCGGCGGCTATGATGGGAATGGGTATGCCACCACCTAATATGGTGAATATGGGAAATATGGGGACATCGAATTCGCAGGGACCCAACGTCTTCCAATCGTCCAGATCAATGAGCAGCGGAGGAATGCATAATATAAATCAGACTGGAAATAACCAAATGACCCACTTGAGTAGTAATCAAATGAATCTTCCAATAAATAATCAAATGAATCTTCCGGGAACGGGAAATAATAACCTCATGACTCTTCCTGGTACCAATATGATGAATCTTCCAGGGAGCAATCAAATGAATCTTCCAACAACAAATAACTCGATGCATCATCTTATTGCCAATAATATGAACCTCTCCGGAAATAATCAAATGCACCCAAACTTGTTACAACAAAATAGCATACGACCCACTGGTTTTCCAGGAATGAATCCTGCGTTCATGGGTGGTGGGGGTGGAGCGATGGGGAACATTCCTCGGCAAAATGACTCTCAAGGACAGTCTGTTCTTATGAATATGCGGGGCCGAAACCCAAATTCAGTTATTGGTCAGGGGATGCGGCCGGTTGCTTCAGTTAGACCTGACTTCAATCGGGATACGAGTGATCGCAGTCGCTCACCGTCTGAAAAACGTGACCGGGATAGAGATGGATTTCGGAAGGATGTAGAAAGGTCTTGTGCAATAGAATATGCCCCTCATAAAAACAAATCTTACTATGTGCGAATAATTTGATGTTAATTTATATTAGGCGTAGACGAAGTCGTAGTCGAGATCGTGATAGGAATGATCGCCGTCGTCGCTCAAGAAGCAGATCAAACAGCCCAAAAGGAAGATTTGCAGGTCATCGTCGAGATTCTCGGGAGAAGGATGGACGTCAATCCAGTCCAGGAAAAATTCGAGCAGGTGGAAGAAGAGACTCTAGAGAGGCAGACCCACCTGCGACCCCTTTTAACACAACTGAGGAGCATCATGCTGCTGTAAAATTGATAGGAGTCCCAAATGACGCGTCATTCCGAGAAGTATACATTTTATAAACAAGAAATTACAACAATAATTTCCATAATGTTGAATGTTGCATTTTAGATCAAGGATTTTCTAAGAGTTGACATAATGGGTAAGTTATAATATTAACAAATTGTTTGGCGTCAAAAGTAATTGTCCGCTGCTTACAGGTGGTGGAGACGGAACTGTGCGACTATATGATGAATGTATTGCATACGTCAAACTAGAACAGCCATCGGACTTTCCTCGAGTTTTCCGATCAAATGGGAGAAGAATGAGGAACTCTGTGATATCAATGGAAGCCATATCAATTGAACGCTGGGTTAGTCTTTCAACAACAATAATAATTAGTGTAGTAATTTGGGACTTTCTTTTAGTTTAACTTATCGAAGCTCTCACACATTGAGGAGTAGTAACTGGCGTGTCTCCTTATATTTCATTTTTGGAGTTTGATTTTATGATTTTAGGTTGACGAGTACAAGCTTAACAAAAGTCGTATGGATCGCGATGTTGACAGGGACAAGGAGAGAGAACGAGAACGTGAGCGTGATCGAGGGGATCGAACTAGACAGCAACGAGATAGAGATGATAGGAGTACTGAGAGACCCGAACGAGTTCCACGACCAAGCCGTGAGAATGATTTTCATAATTGTCTGAAATACATCGTGTACGAAATCTCAATATCACAAATTAAATTAATTTTATTGTAAGGTTTCAATAACGCCCCCCAGTCATCATACATTGTGATTAGGAATCTTCCACCCACAGTAACAACTAAAGATGTATCCTCTCGGCTTTTGAATGGTGTAGCACTGGTCGACATTATGGTATCAGCCGGACCCGCATCCAACGGCCGTCACACAGCCATTGCCCATATAAAATTGGACTCGCCTGAAGCCGCACAACAGGCAATTGACTTAATAGTCAGATCTCACGATGGAAGTCATCTAGTTGTGGAAGTGAGTACAAATGAAGATTTTAATACTGCCAAGATGAGGACTGTAGGACCAGGCCGGCTTGACTCTGACCCTCTAAAGTTTGGCATGGGAGACAACACTACATCAATTTTTGATTTAGAACCTGGGCTGGTAAGACACTATTAGACATATTACACGTGTGTCTAATGTATGTATACATTGAGCTTTCAAGCATTATTGCTAAATATCTGTTTTTTGGGTCAGGATGACGAGAGTTGTTCGGTAATTCTGAAGGGTGCTCCGCCAAATGTGACTGAACGAGACGTATTTGACTTTTTCTCTGATATTGGATTGATGCCGATGAATGTGAAAATTATGTACGATACTGACGGGGGCTGCAATGGGCAAGTCGTTTGTGAATTTCCTGGTAAGTTTAATTTAAGTTAGGTTTAATCTTGTATAAATTATCGATAACAAACATCTAGTAGCTGTCTAATTTTATTTTAACCATTTTTTGAAGGTCATACTTCAGATTTTAAATTATTTTGTGCATTATAGACCCTCATAAAGCTCGCCGGGCTACCACGAAAGACGGGTAATTAATATTTTGATTGACCATTAATTATTCATTATGTAAACCCGTGTCCACCGCGGGCTACTTCTCCTCGGTCCAATAATATCTGCATGACTAATATTGTAATCATTTGTTCAGGATGATGTTTGGGCGTGGATTGATGCAAGTTGAGCTATTGCCTTCAGGCAGAAGAAGGGTTCCAGATTTATCCATTCACTCAAAAACTTTCAGACCATCTTTGCTGGGACCACGCCCACCTCGTGGATCGAGGTATGGAGGACCCGCAGGCCCAAATCCTTTTGTACAGGCTTTGCAGGGTGGGGGGCATAGGCCTTCAAATTCTCGAGCGCGCGGTCCTAATCCTCGGTTTGGGCCTCCAAGACATGATTTTTCTGGTTCTAATGGAGTTGACAGAGATGAAAGATTAGGAGGAAGTGGCAGAGGACGTGGAAGACACTCTTCTGTAGTAAACCAAATTTCTGATGATGGCTCGACGGTGGCTGCAGTTGGATTTGGAACGCCTGGTTAGCATTCGTTCTCAATTAATTTTTAAGCTTGCTTTGTTTATTTTCTATTTATTTTCGTTTACTTGTTGTAGGTTGTGTTCTATCGTTGGAAAATGTGCCTTTTAAAGCTTCAATGGATGATATATTGCATCACCTGTCATATCACCTGTCACTTGAAATATCTAGAGACAAAATCATCCGCCGATTTGACGAAACCGAGAAACCTACAGGCGATGCCCGGGTGGCTTTCAGGTAGAGTTATTAATAATTAATTGTAAAGATGAGTTGAAAAATATTTGTAACGCTTTATAATGTACTTTCAGCACGCCAGCCGAAGCGAAGCTCGCTCACGACCGGTAGGAATTTCATTTTTATAATTATTTAACAAAGTTCCCAAAAAAAACGTGAAACTAGAAATACATTAAAATAAATCTTTTTTGTAATTTTCAGATTGGTAGGAACAAAAATGTGGAATCGTTTGATTAGTTACAATATTGTATAGACTTGTTTTTATTGCGTTAATGTTGATGAAATGATGATGTTATTCATTATTCGCATCAAATCAACTATAAACTTTTGTATTCTTATTAAATATGGGTTGTATACATTTGTAGTACGTAGGAAAATTTATATTCTGTGGAGTGGATTACTAATAATTAATGTAACTTATTTAAACAATGATGAATGCATATGTAAAAGAAAATGTAATTTATGTAATAAACAATGCATGTACCCCGTTAACTCGCCCAAACTCTCGTCCCATGAAAACAAATCTAAATAGCAAATACAACTAGTTGTGCATGATTATTCTTGCACAGCAATAATAATGGAATAATTAAGCGTTGCTTTTATATTTCAATCACGTCGTTATTTTATTTTTAGATAAAGCAAGCCTGATAACATGAAATAAATAGAATATTTAGCGGTCATCTATGTGCTACATAAAGTTCAATAACTGGTAATAAATTCTGCACATCCGTAAACATAAACCTATCGCACCAATATTAAATAGTTATTTATAATGGAATCATGGTCATAATAAAACATGTGCTAGTGCTAATATGTAATATATAGTTGGGTCTTCGGTATCATTATTCTGGCAACAGGACTAACAAACAAAAGATTACAATAATAACTGAAACTACGAAATGATGTTACAGATAGTCAGTTTGGTAGTTTTTGATTTGTATAGAAAGGACGGATTCAGTATAGCATAAGCATAACCTACGATGAGCCAAAATCTGGCGGAAAATCACTGAATTCTTGAATTTTCTCTTTTTGGGACCCGTTCAAATTATACGTCAATTTTAGTCTCATCTTTAATGGAACCTAAAAAATATCGCGCATCATTAAATTATTCATCAATCATCTATAAAAACCTTAACCTTACCTTGGACTGATTGATTATTGTTATTTTCTGCGTGATTAAAGTCGCTTGGGATAAA
This sequence comes from Folsomia fimetaria, assembly GCA_034695645.1. Classification (NCBI taxonomy): domain Eukaryota; kingdom Metazoa; phylum Arthropoda; class Collembola; order Entomobryomorpha; family Isotomidae; genus Folsomia; species Folsomia fimetaria. Next base: position 6,176 of record JAQFZJ010000750.1, read on the forward strand.
TTTGTGCCAGAAGGAGGATCCAGTGAAAGTTGTAGCGACTGTGGATGAAAATGAAACACGTTGATGTACTTTAATTACTCAAATTAAACTAGCAAATATCGTATACCTTTGGAACGGCGGCTTGGAATATAAAATCTGTTATCTGGTTTTGGGAATTTTTACTGCCAATACGAACTTGCATTACAATGTTTGTAATAGTAGAATAAACGAGCCAAGGCGTAAAAATAATCCATACTGATTCATCGGCAAATGCAATAACTGATTTCCCGTATTCTATGATTTGAAAAATTAATATATAAATATAAGTACTTAACGAGAGAGAATAGCCGGAAACTCACCTGACATAATGCTCTCCTCTTCAGCACGCTCTCTGAGCTTTTGTAGTTGTTCAGCTTTATTAAGGTTGAAAAATGTGGACGAGAAAAACTGGCCTGGAATCAGCTCATATTGTTGCGACGACATTCCATTTACTGCTGAAGGCTGTGCAGTCGAAAACAAAGGCATGTTTGTAATACTGGGGAATGACGATGAAGCTATAGGTCCAGATTGAATACTAGGGGAATAATTCGGTGTTGCGACATGATTATCTGGAATTGAAGTACTTCCACCCAACAAATCAAGTAAATCATTCGCTAAACTTGACCCTGCATTATTTGTGGCGGATGATAGAGATAAACTAGACAAATCGTCCAATCCACTAGGTCCGAATAAAGACCCAGTTGGTTGAGCATCATGAATGATATCGTGATCACCAGGGTCCATTCCGCCAAGTAAATCCAATATGGCGCTCTAAAATAATGGTAGGTGTCATTATTGACAGTAAAAAAGACAATCCGATAGAAAATTGGGTTATAGGCAGAACATACAGAATCTCCTTGATCGTGAGCCTGGGTTTGCTCACTGGAAATATCCCCCAACAGCAGATCTTCCATATTATTGTGGTCGTTGTCCAAGTCACCGTTGACTGTACGTTTATTCAGTCTATCGCTTGGAATTGGTGGCATACGTTCAAGAATTGGTCCTCGTAAATGATCATAAGATCGACAAAGAACTCCAAATTCCACTGCACGTTGCTGTAAATCTATATTTAAATGCGAACCAAATGCAGCAACAATATTCCTGAAATGATGAGCAATCAATATTTCTATTAATTCTTTCATTATAAAATTAAAATAGATCCTTTAAAGCATTAACATTACCTAATTCGATCGGTGTGATCAGGGGCCCGGCTTGACAACTTTTCAAGAGCTTGCAAGCAGTACTGGCGGGTTATCAAGCTAACATGCGGAGACCATAAAATTTGCTGAAAGCAGTCAAGAACCTCGTCAGGAGCAACGGTTTCTTCATGCTGGTCCGTAAAGAGCAAATCACCATACTCCCCAATACACCAGCAGCATACCTAGAAAATAGCAACATTCAAATTTAAAACCATTTCCATTTTTTTAATTTTTAGAGAAATTACTTGAACCAAAGGCTGAAAATCTTCCAGGCTTTTAAGATTTTTTGTAGCTTCCCATAAACAATATACAGCATCAGGTTGTACCGCTGTACTATCAGATATCAACTGAATAGTTGAAGACACAACATCTTCTCTCATGTAATTCCCCGCCTAAAATATCAAAGAAAAGTGATGGTGCTAATTATATTTATTAAGTGAACCAAATCTGAATCAAAATAGACATGAAATGGATATTACCGCTTGAGAAATTTCCAAAAGCATATGGAAATGCCACGATGGAGATGGCGCATATCGTTCAGCTATAGACACCAAGTTTGAAGCACAAATGGTTTTGACTTCAGGCTCACTTTTAGACAAAAACTGCAGCAATTCTCTGGCCATTGTTTCTAAATTGGAGTCTGTTACAAAACATATGCGAAATTTAAACCAAAGTCAAATTTTACATTGGAAAGATTTCATTGCTGCGCAATTTTATGATTTAACTAATGGTTTAGCAAGTTTATCAGTATAAACGTTCCTAGAGAAATTATTAGGCAGTTCTATGCATATAGTTCTCACCAGTTACAAGTTGAAAACAAAGCTCCATTGCCCTTCGTCTGATACTGACATCTGGATCCTGAGAAAACAATAATTAATCGAATTAGGAATATGAATTAGGTGAAACTTTATCAAATGTATATTATGGGTATAATATATAAACTTTACCTTCAGGCACTCTAAAACTGTGGATCGGTGTCTTTGAACAGCATTCTGGTCCAACTGAACAGTCTTTTGCAAAGTAGTCAATGCAACATATCGAATATTTTTGTCGGAATTAAGAAGAAATCGTCCGAGAATATTTACTGCCAACACCCTCAGTCCCGATTCGGACTGAACGTCCATTATAGCATGTACAGTCTCGTACAAAATGGCATTGCCCACATTCTTGCTCGTATCCGTGTTTGTAGCAACCTATAATATTACAGTCAGGATGGAACTTAAGTTATTACTCCATCAGCGTAAGAGTTCTCAATCGAGGCGACAAATTGTACCATGAGTATGAAGCGGGATTAACATCAGCGATTCGATATGTCTGTCAGCCACAACAAAAATCACTTCTTTCCATCAATTTTCCGTCATCCAGCACCACCAATCCATCACAGCTCCCCTCATAATGCATATGAATCCGTAAGTGAAGGGAGTGCTGGTGAAAATGGTGGCTTCATGTTGTTGTTGCTGATGTCAATCCCGTTTCTTACTCATGGTACAATTTGTCACCTCGATTGGGAACATGGGAACTCTTACGCTGATGGAGTAATAATCCAATCCAAATTGTAATTTATTATTATTATTATTAGAGAACTAACTTGTGCAAGCAGGTCATTCATTGCTTCCGCAGCCTCCATGTCTCCTCGTCCCAAAACTCGCAATAACCGAAGTAGTTTCACTTGCAGAAATGGATCACTCACTCCAGATACATCGTGTTCAGGTGAATACCCAGAAAGAATCAAAGTCTTCATTGTTCGTACTAGGGTTGGAATCATCTAAAAACAAATAAATCAAAATCGTATTAATTTTTTTTCTTGTTCTCCTACTATAAATAAACAAACTACTTTTACTATAATGTTTCTTGACAAGTTAAACGAACTGTTGAAATATAGACACGTGAGATACAGGCAAACATGCAATTAAATAGGCATTATGAGAAGCAGTTAAAAGTTAAAATGCAAAGCACAACAATTGTGGTTAAGTAGTGCCTTACCTCCCAATCAGAGTCCTGTTTAGTGCAAAACGATTGTCAGTCATAATATAAAAAAGTTCAGCATGATTAACCACAAAAAAGCAAGACTGGATGAATTTCCAGAGTTAGTAAAGCCATATAAGAATTGCTACATACATAACTATTGTCTTTCATTAAATGGCATACATCAAAATGAATAAGAAACGTAAGAACAAATGACTAGAAAATAGCTATAATAATACCGAATGGAAGTTTACCTTTTTAAAGTAATTGAATGTGTCAGGTGATTTTTCGCACATTTCAGTGACAAGAGTAACAGCTGTAATTGAAAATTAACAAATTATAATTGACTAAATTAACAAAGTGTTTCGATTCGAACTGCCCTGCACCCTGCAGTAATTATCTTAGCATTGTGGCATTGTGTACCTGTTATGAGTACAGCATGATTTTTCTCCGCAATCAAAGTTCGGCAAGCTAGAATAACAGTTTTTATATTCTTGCATTTTTACCAATTTAATAAGTAACAATTTACCTGGAAGGAACATCTCCATCAATTCTGGAACTTTTCTCACAATTCGGAATGCACACAGTCCTGCCTTTTTCCTTAAATACGCGTTGCTGGACTTTAACAACTTTTCAATTTCTGGAAGTACACGTAACCGCTCAAGTTAGTAACTTGCGCAATCAATTTTAAACTCAACACAACTTACCCGGAGCCAAATCTCGGGACATTTCAATTGAGGCAATTGTTCCCAAAGTACATAGGGCAAGTCCAACTACAAATTGCGCATCTGCATTCAAGTCACTGAAATATATGAACTCATATTAATTATTTGTTTCAAACTTATCAGAGTATAATAACATTCTCCTGCGTACTTTTTCAAAACATTGGTAATGAGAAGATGTGTATCTTGTCTCTCATCCAGCAACAACATAGCACCTAAATATCCAATCCGTTTGTCAGTGAATCTCGGTGACGCGATCAGTTTTAGACATTCTAGCTGTCCAAAGTGAGCAGGATAACCCAACACTATAAAAAAGATATCAAAAAGATTGTTAGCGGTTAGAAATGAACTTTTCTAATGTAAATTTTGATATTTTACTATGAATATAGAGTAATTTGGCTACAGATCGACATCTCCAAACCGAATCTTCATCCCTGAATGTGTTTCGAATATTGGCACACTCTCTATTAACAACTTCGCGTTCTTCAGCTACAAACAAGTGTTATCAGTGAATAAATGTTCCTGCTTTTATTAGTTTTGTGAAATGTATCTTACCTGCAGTTCGTGCAGCACGAATCATTCGTATCAGGTCTCGAAGCCGTAATGGAGCAGGCATTTTAACTGTGGAACAAATTTCATAATTACTACAACTTCTGACAAATGATAAATTATGCTAAATTATGGTATAAAGAACGCTTAATTAATTCAATCACATGCTTCTAAAGCCACTCCACACTCGCACTCCATAAAAGGCATACTCTATAAAATGCATACTTAATTGCATTGCATGCAATAATTAATATTTTTACCTCTTTCAACGGCCTCGTTGATGACCTGCTTGATGGTATTGGCCATCTCCATGATGGCAGAAATTGGTTAATTAATGTGTAATGAAGAAACACACTGCACACCAAACAATTTATTGTGGTTAGTTAGTTAGACCACTTCGAGTTGGTTACTACTTCACTCCCAGGTAAATCCAAACGAGATGACGTACAATATTACAACGGATGGCCTCTTCTAAATTAAGAAGTGTGACTCATTTCACAGTTGTCAGCAGCATTGTTCCAAAAAATCACATGCGATACGAACGTTGACAATTTGGTTGTATTCTACAGCCAGTTAATTTTAATTAAATATTCCGTTATATGTCAAAAAGTAAAAAAAATTGCAAATAATTACCAAACTTGTAGAATTGTACAGCTGGTTTATTTACGTCAGTGGTTTAATATTGACTGACGATATTCATCAGCAGGTGAGGTGTTTGTGAAGAGTCGATGTATCACAGTCAGCCGGACCAAATCAACACGACGACGGCTGATATGTTCCAGTTTTCATTAATTATCTCTTGAAATTGCAAGTAAAAATTGACACATGTAAAGAAAACAGGTGCAATAAAATTGCAAAATCCACCAACCCTGCAGCAAACTTATATAAAGTTGTGTTGGAATGGTTTGATTAGACCCGGGTGGGTACGTGTGGGTTGATTCACAAATCCCACCTGTTTCCGTGTACCCCTAACATAGCGTTAAGCATTTCATGCATTTTTATCGTATGTTCATCAAAATCAAAATTATTCGAAATCGCCCTAGTCAGAAATAATACTAAACTTTTCTATCTATTTGATGATCAATGTCAATGCAATTAATCATTTATTGCATCAGAAATCGTAAGGAATTCATTATGCATTACTTTAGTGTCCGGACAATAGGCTTTATGAAAATGAATCTGACTGAAGAAATTGGGACTGAACTATTTATTTGATTATTATTTATGTATTCCATCACATTGTACATATCGATTAATATTTGAAGTACATCTTTCCTACAATTTAATTTGCTTAACCTCTATAGGCATTGTTCTGGTCTTTCTGGATCGCTGCGGTTGTGGTCCAGTGTGAAGCCCCAATGCTTTCCGAAATCCCTGGGACACTTGATGACTTGAAGTGAATTCACGAGAAACTGGAATTATTAAAACATCTTTTCCTTCACCGCGGACCTCTCCAAAAAGAGCTTCCACCTTCTGGTGTGCACTAACATCACTCAAATTGTCTGGAAGCTTGAGCCAGTATACTTTACTTAAATCGATATCATCGCCTGTCCCCAAGTGATTTTGGTGTAGATTGGGATTGTTTGTTATTTGTGAAGAATGTGCGTAATAATCAGCATCGCCATTGCTGTACCGTTGGTCTGGGATGAATTCCCTAATGATCGGCTCAGGAGGATATTGAATATCACCATCTTCTGGATTGGCATCTTGATTTGGCAGCGATTCAATGTAAACACACGCCTTGTATGGAGGTTCTACAAAATATAAACGGAATACGATAAAGAAACTTCAACACAACAACTTAATCTTCTTGGACAGGATAACATACCGTGAAAGTTGACATGCTCTCGTCGGTATCGTTTGCTAAAGTTAGGAATAGAGGGGGAATTCTTCAGAACTGAAACAGCACCTGTCAACGCACTTTTTAAACGTTCCATCTCATCTATGAGTTGTGATTCCCTTTTTGCCAAGATATCGAATATCAAGTGCAATTCTTTTCCCAGCTCGGAAGATTCCGTCATTAGCTTTTGGAGCTCGCCATCCTTGTGTTTTTGCAGGAAACTTAAGAACGCATTGTCTCCCTCTATAGATGTCATGTTTTCAGAAATGTATGGTTCCGGTTCATCATTCTCTATCTCTTTTCCAACAGTGTTTGACCCAGACACATGTATCTTATTTTCACCGTCTAAGGCTCTCATGGCCTCTTCAGCTTCCATTCCTGCAACGACGGACTCGGCAGCCGCTGCAACAGAATCCGCAGCAGAATCCAAAGAACTATCCAAAGAAAGTTTTGCGTGTTCACTCGCATCCACCTTAGAAGGATTAAAAAAACAACGTTTTGTTTTTGATGCCGTTCTTTATATTTTATTTGTATTTACATACATTATCCCGTTTATTACGAAAACTCGCCCCAATATCTAGAGATGCCAAACTGGCCCTTGCGTCCTGTGCTTCATGTATCGCTTTCGGATTCCTATAAGAAAGATCAGTAATACGCTCACATTATAACTTGAATGATAACATCTGATTAAATTCATATAACACATACTGATTAAATTCGAAAGCCTGCGCTTGTATCAACTTCACTTGCAGGCAGCTAATCAGGAAAATACGTAAGCACACCTTTGGTAATGACATCATTATTCTGATGTGTTTGTAGGACACCTGACACATTTTTACTTTTTCTACGTTATTATAAAAGTAAAACTTCTCTGACTTAGAATTTCCGATTTCCACCATAGTAACCAACTGGCCACCGCAATAGGAATTTTATAATATTATTTTTTAGAGGTAATAGTGAATTTACAGTATCGGTTCGGTATAAGAATAGAATAATGACTTTTATAACTTAACATTTCATTCAGATTAGATTTATGAACACTTTTAAATCACAAAATTAGAAGCCGTTGTAAATATATGTACATTTTCCCGTTAACTGTCTTCTGATGACTTGGGTGGTCTTATGTCAGAATTTCGCTTTAGACAATCAATTAACCAGTTGATTCCTTCAGAAATTCCCTCTCTAAAACAACAATCATTCTAAAAGTACAATTTTAAAACACTTGCAAGTTTAAGGCCTTATCCTTACCCGGTAAGTGCTGAAATAAACAAAATGTGAACTACATTAGTAATCAATATTCGTGTGGGAACCCCATGACCAGCAGGTAGTTGTTTTTGTTTATTCACATATCATCACAACAAACATGTCCGTTACCTGAAACCGGCATTACCATGCAATCACGAGAACCAATTAGATGAGCACTCTGGTTGAATATTGGTTTTACTTCACGGACGCCCATACAATCGGGAAGATCTTGTTTATTTGCTTGAATAGAAATAGATAAGCTCAAACATAATTAAACCATACAAATATTAAATGTACTGTATGAATTACTTATTCGTATTTGAATAATTTTTAAGTTTCTTACTAACCAAGCACCAGCAATGGAACTTTTGATACTGATTCGTTACGCACCATTTTATCTAAATATGCATTATCATAAATAAGTTCTTGATTTTGGGGAATTATATTACATTTTTAAAAAAAGCATACCAAATGCTTCCTTTGACTCTTCAATTCTATCACGATCGTACGAGTCAATCACATAAATAATTCCGTGACATTCCTCATAATACTGAAATTTTCAATGTTTTAAAATAAACTTAATTTATTTCTCATCCATTCTATTCGCAGTCAGTAAGTACCTTATCCCAAAGAGTTTGAAGTTCACTCTGACCTCCCAGATCCCAGAATTGGATTGTGATCCCTGCAGTATTTATTTTACCCACATTTAACCCCACAGTTGGCGTCACCCTTTTGGGATCTCCTCGTTGATACTTCTTATCCATATTGGCTTTTACCGCATCCAAATAGGTCTGTGACCAAAACAAAGCAAAATTATTATTTATGAGCATGAGCAATAGCCAAGCAAATGGGATAATATGAATACCGTTTTTCCTGCATTGTCCAGTCCAAGAATAACGACACAATATTCGTCATTCTGTGTTAAATGTTTGTACAGACCGGACAACAAAGTGTACATCTTGTTTTACTGCTTAATTTAATGGGAATAAATATAGAAAAGGTAGTGAAAGAAAAAGAAGCAACAGTTTGTGTACGCCAGCTGATTTGTGTGTCTGTGCAATGCAATTGAAACTAGACAGAACGGAATGAAGTGGAGTTGGATGGAGTGGGCAAGTTCCTGTGTGAACTAGGGGATGGCTCCCACGCTGCACTTTCACCACCGCGCTCTGACTTTCTCCTCCATCAAAACCACTTTCTCCATCCCTTCCCGATGACAGGTGGACCACACAACTCCACCACCACCTTTGCATAATACGGTATTTCTAATAATAAAGGAATGGAAATTGAAATTAAAGGGGCGGTTTGACAAAAAACTAGGAAAAAAGCAGTAAGATCTGTAATTGAATCTAATGCAACGTTTGTGAATACAATGTCAACTACAGTCAACAATATTGTCCTGAAGCCATGTTAGCGGGTCATGGATGAGTGGAACGTATTATACTCTCTGCTGCTGTAAGTGTGGACCACACAATAGTTCAGAAGTCAATTGGATATTACTTTTATTTTGGATGAGATGAACGTGGATCTTTACAATATGTGCTGGCTTAGTTTAGTTTAGGGTTGTGGTTTGGCTTGGTGGAGTGTGTGTGCTATATTAATAAGAAAGCTAACCTTGTGTGTGTGCTCCACTTCCTTCTTGTTCCAAGAGCGTTCAAACTGTTAATAAAAAATTCATGGCATGGTTATGGGCAAGGCGGAGGGAGGCTTGTTAAAGTCAACTGGTGGAAGGAACATGTTTCTAATTTGGGAGGGAGGTTGAGCGACCGTTTTCCTGAACGATATATATATTCCTGCAGTCAAATGGGAAATGGAGAGCTTTACCTGGTTCAATTCCGTAAAATTGGCAACTTTCACTTTCTCGTTGAAATCATCGCATCGTATCCATATCCCTCCAAACGTGATACTGGATATGTTTTTGCTACTTCGTCATCATTTCAGGTCTAAACCACAACCGCAGTTTCATCATTCCAATGAAAGCACGTGCCTGCATAACCCACGAAGGTCTAACTTCAACGACTCTCCTTTGAGATTGATGATATGTGGATTGCAATTACATTTATGATCAGATATACCTCGCTCTTTCATCTCACTGACCGCGGAACAACCTTTAGTTTTATTATAGGTTAATATTATGAGTTAGAGGTTAGTAAGTAGAGGGGTAGTAAGTTTGTAATTATGATGGATCGAAGGGAGGCAGAATTCAATTTACGGCCACAGAATGTTTATACGGGACGAGATGCAAGAGAAAACAATGAGCTTTCCAGAAATAAAATCATGAGGTGTCCATCATCCGCTTAACAACTTTGCAGCAGGAGCCGCATTATTTGTTTGGAAATTGGTGAAATCAAAGTCATTAAAATATACATATGTTATTTTACAGAATGGAAATTTGGACATGTAGTTGGTTTAGTGCACACAATGGGTGTATTCACAGATTGATTTTATTTTGGTGAATGTATAGAGTTGTTGTGTGTACCAGTCAAATTGTGCCCTGCATGGGTGAACGATTGTGTTGCTCGAGAGAGAAAGTGCTTGGTGGAAGAAGACGGCTTGTGGTTGGAAGCGCAATTTGTTGGAGGGAAAGTAATTATTTTTTGAAGATGTGAATGAGCAAGGATGGAAATCAATTTTCCAGGGCTGAAGTTTTCAATTCAGACGAGTTTTCCATCAGCGTTGTTATAATTGTGTCTTCTCTCTATTTCCACCTTTTCTTTACTTTGCACTGTCTCCTGACCAATTTAAGTGAAGGTTGTCTCAGTTCCACTACAGCTTTCTTCCAGATCCCTCCCTCCCTCCGCAGTTTTGTTTTGTTACGGGTTTCCAGGATTCATTTATTGCTCCCGAGACTTGTTGCCAAATTACTAATTCATTCGTGAGTGAGACTGACGGCAGGAGAGATTAGGGGAAATATTTTCAGTTTCTCGGAATCCATTCTTTAATGATAATATAGTTTATTATTGTACTTTGTACGATTATTACCATTTCTGCATTCACTTCCGTATTGAAGTAGAATAACATCTCTGATAATGTGTGTATTATAAAGCGGAATCAGCATATACTCTGAATACAAATAAAAATAATATTGTCATCATAATCGAGTCTCATATATAAATTATTTAACTGTTCCATACATGCATTTAAAATTACTATTAAATACTATACGACTTACCCATGGCATTTTCTTGTCTGTCACAGTTACACATATGATGCGAGGGGTGTCAAAAACTGAAAATTACAACACGTGTGGACTACGGTACAGTAAACATAACGGTCATCTTCTTTCATTTTCATTCGTTTAAAATGACACAGCATTGGAAAGTAAATGTATGACAATGACAACCTCGAATAAAACGCAGTAGTTTGATAATTGCATAATACACAGTAAAATACATCTTCGTCTCCGCGATGGCTAATCCATACTTCAAAATTATTAGTGGGAATAGAACTAAATCTGCGACGCAGCTTCATTATTATCAATATAACGAAAGAAAGAAAAACATTATTAATTACTTTCGGAGTTGGTTATGCGACTAATATTTAATGAGCTTTGGATCAACACGGCTGTTTGTTATCTTTTCTTGCACTATATACTTTTCATTAATTAGTGGATCTATGTGTTAATAGATACAATCAAAGTCTGGGACCGACCTAAAATGCTCAGTCAACTCCATTTCCTACAACAATATCATTACATTTAATAGTAAAGTTACGGTTGACCGCATATTTAACAATATATTGACGACGCGGAATTGTATATCAATCGTATAATTTCATAGTTTGGTGGTGGTGATTAATATCAGACAAAAATCAAACAAGTTGAAGGAAGGTGAAAAGTGAGACAGAAATAAGAAGGATAAGAAAAAGCCCAGTTTCACTAACGAACTCCT
>JAQFZJ010000751.1:0-17584 GCA_034695645.1 Folsomia fimetaria
AGAGTTCGTATGTCAATTTTCAGGAAGATCCGTCCATGCGTTCTTGAGTTATCGAACGGACAGACGGACAGACAGACAGACAGACAGACGGACGGACATATCGATCTTATAAAGGGGTTTCACCCCTTAATAATCACGTATCACATTATATTCACATACATTCGATTATCCGGTGCAGGTATATAAGTTGATAATTATTTCAGGTCTAAAACTTGTTCTCTGTCTGTTTGTCTTTTTTAGTCTTAACAATTTTGGTAATTGGTTTAAGTTTTTGATCCTACCAAACTCTTAAATACATAATTCACCTGTAAATAAATCAATAAAATAGGAAAAACAATAAATTTTAGAGATGTGGTGGTGGCATTAGAAACTCCCACTTGGGAACGACCCCCGAAACCACGCTGGTGTTGGAGGATAGAATAATTCCAGCGATGAGGACGAGTAGGAGACAAAGAAGGACTTGCATGTGGGCCCTTTGTTCCTCAGCCTTCGAAGGATCGTCAGTTGTGGCGATATCAACGTAATCAATTATTGCTTCCAAGCCCTTTAAAACAACGCGAGAAATGCCCCTTACAAAACGGGTTCCCATATGAACCAAGTCTCCCCCTTGAATAGGAAGGGGTACTTCTGCATCCTCCTCCTCTGACATCACCCGTGTAGGAGTCCCTCCAAGTGATAACACTGCCTTTTCTACCCGGACAACGGATTCATCCGAGTTAGTGGAAGATTTACTCTCTACCGAAGCCGACTTTCTAATTTCATCTGCCTTTGTCTCTTTCCCAAAGTGAACGGAACGCGGCGATGGTGGTGCTGGCCGTGGTTTTGGTGGTGCCTGTTGCTTTGGGATCTTTTCCTGTTCTTCAAGCACACTTCTACCAGTTTGTTCCCTTCCACCCATTCTCATCTCCATTTCATGAAGTACTTGGAAATCTGAGGGTACTTCAGGCGATCTTCTATACTCAAGGCGAAGGGAACCACTTAAAACTTCATCTTTCGAAAAGTCAAACTGATCGTCATCCGGAAACTGGGGCACTTCGCCTTCACCAACTTCATCATTTTCTAATACTGCAATCCTAAATGAGTGCTCTATCCCTTGGACCACCCTCGACTCGGGCACCTTCTCCTCCTTCTTGACACCCTCTTGTCGAACTGTATCAAAATTATCCGTATCCTCCTCATCCTGAGGCAGATCTGCCACTTCTTCTCCAATTGTTTCGAAATGTTCCTTTTTCTCTCCGCTCCCCAACCCTTTGTCCATTCCCTTATCTCCCCATGAGTTGTCATCATTATCCACAGATTGTTCCGGAGTGAGACAAAAATCCAGGCTTTTTCCAGACATGAAAAACGGATCCGGTGACATGGTACCTGCGTCAAAGGAAAGATTATCTGTTTTAAGAGAGTCCCCTTCCTCAAAAGATTTATAGGGGCATGGCATAATGTCCCCTTCGTCCCCAAAATGACGTAACTCTTCCGGTTTGTCATCCCCATCTTTTCCCGGGAGATTAGAAGGGGAAGATAAGTTGTAGAAGGAGGGTGGAACTACTGTGGGCAGGTCGACGGTATCACTCGCTAGCCGGTTGCAGTTCACTTGATCCGAGTTTAATGTTTGTGTATGGATACTAGCTACGGTCAAGGGGCCCAGGCTGGTTAGAGAGTTAACCTGCATAAAACAATACCCGGGCATTTTAGACCTTTCTTTATAGTAAGATTTTCTTTACTTTGTCAGCACCCACCTCGATTTGTGATGCCCTTAAGTGCTCCGCTGTAATAGAATGCGCACTCAAGTCATGTACACGGAGTACATCCACTTCCAATTCTTCCAAATGGAGGCGTCTCGGGAATACATATTGTTGTTGTTCCCCACCGCCACCACTCCCACCGCTCGGAGGGCGTGGTAATTGCTGATTTGAATCTTGTGTCGCGGAATGAGCTCGGCGGGAAGAAATTTCTGGTCGTGAGGGTGTGGTAGTGGGAATGGTTGTTGCGCCATGGGAATCACTGCGAATTAGATTTAATATACATTTTATATATACTCATGTATATATACCCATGTATATATATTCTACCAACCTCTTAATTTGACCTCCTCTCCCATCTTCTCCAGACATTACAACAACTGAACCTACAACCACATCATCTTCTTCAACAGGGTCGGTCTGTATCGCAATATTAGTTTCTCCAAGCAATGGGATGTTTGTTGCCACACATGGCTCTTCTACTCCTCCCAATCCTGAGAAATTAGCATAATGCCTTGCTCCCACCGCCCTCTCGATAGAACTCTGATCCAAATCGTTTAAGCCTTGACTACCTCGATCTCCACCCCCTGCTCTTGGTGATGGGATAGCTGGAAGGGGGCGCCCTTGCATGATCCCTATCGCCGTACTTGGTCTGCTGCCACCACTCTCCCCCCCCTTAGCCACTTTGCTGCTACTACTCAAGCTATGATTTGATGCCCTATGCCTGGGTGGTCGTCTAGGTCGAAGGGTACTATACGTTCTTTGAGGTCTTGAAGGAGGCACAATATGAAGTGACCTTGGGGTAAAACGGGGCAATGAAAAGAATCCAGTTGTAACTTCTCCCTCTTCACCTTCAGCTGACGGGGGTTGTTCTTGTCTTTTTAAACTCGATCCTTTACTACCCCCACTGCCGCGCCCTTTCTTCCTTCTCGGAGTTGTTCTGGGAGTTTCCCTCTGATCTTTTTGTACAACGGCGTACCCTGCTTCGTCAACATACTCCATGTCGTCATCATCTCCACCCCCTCCAGATACACCTCCTCCATCAATAAATGCCACCTCATCCTTGTCGCCCTCACTTCTCCCCTTGGACAACTCCTCGGTCTGCCCCCTTGCTTCTTGTGTCTCCTCCCCCTGACCATGCAAAACTTGATCCTCAATCTGCCTCATCCAATCATTTCCAGCCACTGTGTTGTAATAAAGTGGCGCTTCTACTGATCCTTTCTCCTTCTTTCTCCTCACCGGTTTGACAGGCTCCACTCCTGACCCTTCGCCAATGACTTCTTCATAACGTCCATCATCCACAAAAGATGATCCCTTATGACTTCCTCCTTGCAAGGGCCCTCCCTCTTCTCCAAAGTCATCCAAATCCTCCTCCTCCAAATAAGAGCCCCTCTCCTCCACATTGCTTCCCTGATCTTCCTCCCCATCTCCATGCTCCTTAAGATAATCTGACACATATCCACCTGGTCCCTGCTTTCGTCGTGGTCTTTCTGGTGGAAATGTTTGATAACTTGTTGTTGATTCCCCCTCCTTCTTATTATTAACTCTTTCCGGCTTCCTCGGACCTCTTCCTGGTCGTTGAGGTGCACCACCTCTCTTCGTATCGTTCTCCACCTCGTCATCCATATCAAAGCCTGCTAACGCATTCTCCTGAAAGCGAAACGCTTGTCTTAACTCTTCAACGAGAAACCTGTTAATTTCTTCCTCATCCTCCCCTTCAGAGATTCCCTTCTCTCTTAGGAAGAACTCGTCGCTATCAATCTCTTCCAAAACGCCCTGTTTCCGAACATGTGCCGCCGCAAATGTAGAAGAAGCCAAAGACGACCCGGGCGGAGACTCGTTCCCGGTTCCGGGTTCTTCAGATACATCCCGGCTGTGTGCCAACTCTAGTGGTGATTCCCAATCTCTCTCTGCCCTCCCGAGAAGTTGGTTGCGGTCACCACTTTCACCACCACCACCTTCTCCTCCCCCACCGCTTTCCTCTCCTTTAAGGCCCCTCTGATCACCTCCACCGCCTTCCTTTTCCTCTTGAGAATCATCTCTCCTTCTAAATCGGAACTTTCTTCGGGGTTCAGTTGCACTTTCTACAGGGTAACTTTCCCCTTCTTCGAAATCCTGTTCATGTGGCCCCAAAATATCTTCTGCCTCTTTCGCCTTCATCTCTTTACTTCTAGCTTTAGCGGCTTCTTGTTTTTGCTTAATTTCATCAATTGTGGCTTGGAACTTTTCACTCGTCTTCACTCCAAACTTCTGCAAATCTTTGCCAATAACTTTCATTGTGGCGCCCATCGCTTTACTCTTTTTGGACGCCATTTCCTTCCCCTTTATTCCAAAACCTTTAAGTTGTTGTCCAAATTTGTCGAATCGTTCCTTTGTCCCTGGCTGTTGTGCTTGTTGTTGTGCTTGTTGTTGTTGCTGTTTGGATGGTTCTGGTGTGGCCAAGTCTCTATCATAATCAGTACCACCTTCACTTCCACCCACACTTGGAAAAGATTTCCAATCTTTATCTGTTTCCGATCCATTTTCTGTGCTCGGCTGGGTCACAAAGATTGGAGTTGCGGGGAATTGGACACTTCTACTTCCGGCTAAAAACTCCCGGGGATGATCCCTTTCTTCCTCCTCTTCTTCCTCCATTTGTAACTTTTTCGCTTCAATCTCTGATGCATATTGAGCTCCTAACTGATTCTCAGACGTGTCTTCGAGACCCCTTCGCACTTTGATTTTGGGCGGCGTAGGTCTCGCAGGAGGAGTTTTACTTCTTTTGATCACCTTCCTCTTAAAATCCAAATCGATGTGGGGGAGTTGAGGAAGATCTGGGAGTTTGGGTAATTGAACAAATGTCTTTTTGATCTTTTTCCTACGACTTCCCGTCCCTGTGGGAGTGTGGGTAGGTGTCCCTTCACCCACTTCTGCTGGTCCTCCGCCCCCAACTTCAAGAGGTCCTTCTTCCCCTGCATATTCTTCAAGGGCCCCTGTCCCTGCCGCTTTCTCTGCAGCTTCAGCTTCCCTCAACTTCAATAATTCTTCATTCTTCTGTCTCTCTTGTTCCTCTTGGTCTCTCGCTTTGGCTAATTGTTCTTCCAATTTTGCTTTTTTCAATTCTTCTGCCGCTTTAGCTTTGACTGCTTTCTCTTCCGCTTTCTTTTTATCCGATTCTTCCTTTTGTCGAGCTTTCTCTTCTGCTTTGAGTCGCTTTACTTCTTCTGCTTCTTTTCTCTTTTCTTCCGCTTCTTTCTTTTTTTCCTCTGCTTCCTTCTTTTTCTCTTCTGCTTTCAATTTTTTAGCTTCTTCCGCCTCCTTCTGCTTTCTCTTCTTTTCTTCAGCGACAGCCTCTTTCTCTTTTTGGAGAGATTCTGCTGCGATTTCCACTTCTTTTGAAGTTGTGGCTTCTTCCTCCACACTCGCACCCACAACAACTGCTTCTTCTCCAGCTCCTCCAATTTCCATTGGCTCTTCTTCCCCAACCACACCCACGCCTTCCTCTTCCACAACCATACCCTGTCCCTTTGCAGCTCCTTTTCCCTTCTTTCCCTTCACCCCCTTCCTCGACAACTTGACTCCTTCCCATTGATTCAGTTTGGGTCTAACCGGAAGTGCAATCTTAGTAAACCTTTGTTTCACCTGACCAGCAGCATCAGCCGCTTTACTTCTTAGAATTTCAAATGCCGTCGTTGTCTTTTTCGGCGGACCACTACCTGGATTCGGGCTCCTACTTCGACTCCGACTTCTACTACTTTGCCTCCCTCGGGATGAAGATGTTGATGGAACTTGGTGTATTGTGTCATCCTCCATTTCTTCCCCTCCTTCCACGCTTCCATCCTTTGTTGCGGGGTCAAAACTTATATTTTTGTTTGTCCCGGGTCTTAAATGACCTTCTCCTCGAATCCCGGCAGTAAACAGGATTGGTACTGTTTGTGCGGCGGAATTCTCGTCGTCCGAGTGACCCCATTCTCTATCCCCGTCCAGACCAAAGTCATATCGATCCGGTTCATCCAGACCGTCCAATCCGTCAGAGTTAACAATCTAATCAATTGAGAAAAACATCAGAGTATTAGAAAATCATCCTTCTTATTCCAAGTTTGCATATTATTCTAAATCTCCACCTCAATGTCAGGAGGTATTTCAATCCTGATCCTCCCGTCTAAAGATCCTGTGTCTGTCTTATCTTTTTCCGATAAAACTACACTCCCTGTGTCACGGAGTGGTGGCGGATTCACGGGTTCGTATAAATTGTCGCTAAAAACCAAAAAAAGTGAGTTAACGAAGTCTTTAATAAGTATTTACTGGATGCAGGGTCACCCGATACCTAAATCGTTTATTAATGGAAGCCATATCTGCTCCTTTAACTGAGGGAAAAACGGGATTGGATTTCGAAACTTGTTTAGATTTTTGCCTGGGAGTGGCAATTCCCCATTCCCACGCAGATTTTGAACCACCCGATGTAGATGCTGAGGGATAATCTTGACACCCGCAGAACACGGCACCCTTCCCACCTTTTTTACTACTCTCCGACATGAATAAATCCCATCACGGATAAGGGAGAGAGACTGCTTATCTATCTTCTATACAAGATAAGTGACTGATGAACCGAATTGAGGGCACAAGTCGCCAGCCCAGGACAAATAAAATAAACTCCTACATTCGTATCGTATCGTATCCTAACTTAACTAAATGATGATGGCAAATAATACTATAGATAATTATATGTATGCAAATACTTGGCAGAAATCCGATTTTCGGAGGGAGCAGTATTCGGGGATTTCCTACGTATCTAACTTTATGCCAACTTGTGAGCTTATCTGTATTGTGCCCCAATTTCATTTCTTATTAGTTCTCTATCCTTCATTCATGTTTCTTCTCTACTCTGGCTGACTAGATGTATGCAAATAAATATATTGCGAAAATTCACTGTGCATTTGCGAAATCCCTTCCCATATCCCAGAGAACCGCACAACACAACATAGAGACGCTTTCTTTTCTCTGCATGTGTTTATTTTACCACAAAAAAGATAGACAGGCAGCTATATATACATACATATCTGATAAACTAAAGTAAAACAGAAACCGGGTCAGGAAGATGCCATCCGTCTGTATACTTATTCGTCTATTTTTAAATTCCTTTATTCCATATCATCCACTTGCTTTGTGTTTGGTTAAGAGAAAAAGATCACAATATTTGTACAGAAATCAGACCCTCCCTACTCACTCCTTGTATCCGACCCTACCGCAAATATCTTTTAAATGATTAACTTGGATATGCGTATACAGATATCCGGGCATTAAACTGCCCGGAATATTGCCCTCGCGTACGTTCGTTCATTTTGCAGCTGAGATATCAAGAGCAATTAAAAATTTTTAAAGAACTCACTCGAGAAATTCGTTAGCATCAATCTCATCATCGTTGTGGGGATTATTGTCATTGTCCAGAAGGGTCCAAGGATAGCCTCCTTGTTTCCTTTGACGCCGCACTTCTTCCCATTTATACGTTTCGGGTGGGTGGGAAGGTCGCCACCATTCTGTATGCAAGTTAAAACAATTCATCTCTTTTCAATTGTTATTGCATGAGCAAATATTATGGGAAATAGGCAATACAATAAGTAAGAATAAATAAATAACGCTGAAATTAGTGAGGTATGGTGAAATTTTAATTCAAAATTAGTGAGGCGATATTAGTAAGACCACTCTAAATTTCAATTGTACCATCATCACATCACAATTAGTGTATTTAATAATGTTACTCAGTTCAAGCAATTATTCCGTATTAGATTAATTACCATCATCATTTTGCGTCATTTTGATGGAAACTATGCTAACAATTGGCGTACTTGGAGTAGTTGGGCGCTCCTCAATAACCAGACCTCCTTCTTCCCCTCCTTCGCCTTTCCCCACACCTTTTCCCTTTTCCATAATACTATAATATTATTAATTGTATTATTTATTATGGTAAAATATCCTTCACTCCACTTGTTATAACTTTCACTTCACCTTTGACCTTATGGCGCTAATAACCAACCAACCCACGCACCCACAACGACACCGAGCAACGCTCACGTCTTAATGGCTAACTCTAGCTTAAACAAGGTTAGTTATAATTATTCACCAGACCGGACAATAATGCAAGAGAACAGCAGACTTTAAAATGATCACGGTTTTTAAAAGTCGAACATTTGGATGATCTGTTCAGGTTTTTTTCTTGGATCCAATCTCGAGTGCAGCAGTTTGAATAGAAAGCTCATCATTAAACGATCCGATGATCATGTACATAATGTATGTTATTCCGTTCATCGGCATCTCACCACCACCGTATGCAATGCAACCACCAATCAACACAACAACCCGTAACATTTAGAAAGAAAGAAAGTAAGAAAGTAAAGAAGTCGTTCTTCCAAAAATAAAAGTCTAGTTTAGTTTAGTTTACATTCATTCCAAAACGCATCTACAATGTTTATCTCCCGTATGGATGGAGTAGTTAGTGAGCGTATTTTTGGCATGCATACGAGTTTAGTTCTATAATAAATGCAACTTTTTGTTAGCTTATCCGATAATAATCCCTCTTAAGTCTGTATGTTCTTATATGTATATTTATCTTGTGTTATTTTGTAATGGCAGCAAATCTTTTGGCACTAGTGAAATTGGCAGCTACCCCAAAAAAATGCTGTCCCCCACGGATTGATTTTACCTTGGCTAGAATACAAAATGTATTTAAGCAGCATAATTCATAATCATATAGTACTATATGATGTTGTGCCGAAAATATGTCAAACGATAAAAGTGAGCACCTTTTAATAACAGTATATACAACATTATTTATTATTTCATTCAGAATTGAATAATCATTTAAGCTAACTAGGCGTCTCTTTACACTCCACATGTGCACTTATCATCCCCACAATCCCAATCCTTCCAGTCATACTCCATCCGTTTTGCAACCTGTTTCGCAGCCTCAACACCAAGTCTTTTCTTCACAAAGTAGAAAGATAGGTCAATTCCGGCAGAAATTCCTGTTCATTTAATTACATACAAATTTAACTAAGTGAATCACATCATATTCCTTCTCCTCCCTTAAGTCGCCTTACTCACCTGCACTCGTCAACACTTTCCCATTATCAACGAACCTCCTACATTTGCAAAATTTGGTGTCTGGGCAGTCGTCTTTAACCCTGTCAAAAGCGAGATGATGCGTCGTCACTACCATTCCACCCCCCAACAACCCCGCCCTTCCCAGCAATGCCACCCCAGTACAGACCGACAACACAAAGTCCGCTGTTGAAGCTACTTCCTTAATCCACGAAATTAATCTGAAATATTAAACACATGCAATTACGTAATTAAGAATTATTATTATACATACTATGAAAACACTAACGATTCATTCTTCGCCTCTGTAATGGTCCCTATTCCTCCAGGAACGAGAAGAACGTCCACTTTGGGAAGTTTTTCGGACCCTCCAATAACAAACTTGGGTTTTACAGTCAGACCGTTTCTCGCAATGATTTCTGATTTTTGAGCAAGTGTTATTACCTAAGATTTATAAAATACGATTATTCTATGATGTATTTATTTTGACAAAAATGCATTTATTATTTATTTATACAATACCTCGAAAGAGTCTTCAATTAATACTCCTGTAATTGAAAATACTTCAAAAGGTCCACAAAAATCCAGCACCTCGACCTCGTCAAAGATTAATATTCCCAATATTTTCTTTCCCATTTTGACAATTTCAAAATTCCACAAGTTGCTGTACTATTTTTTTGCAATGATAAATAACAACTAAACCAAGTATGTATATGAAAGAATGATGAACTTCTGTGACAGAATTCCCGTCCAACATCCCGAATATCTGTATCTATTGATTTTTGGATATAACCTTCGCTATATAACGTATTTATATTCGCATACATATTTCCGTATGCCCACCATATACATACAGATATTCCCTCCCTCCCACTCATTTAATTATCTTTCAGCTTATCTTATCCCCTAAATTGTAATGTTTCTCCATTCTAATCTGCCCATTTACTGTTATTATCATGCATACGTTAAATAATACTATTAATATTAACGCATGCAAAAAATTCGCATACATTATAGGATTAGGATATACAAAAGTCGTGGTATATGTACGAGAGTATTTTATACACGTTTCTTACATCATGACAAGTATTACACTTATTTTTAATAATTAGCTCATCATATTCATGAGAGGTGTGGGTGCAAGCAAATAAACCATACAAATGACAATTCAGCACAATCTGCATGCATAATAATTATTTTTTCGTTTAAGAAGGTTGCGTTAAAAAAAATATTTACTTTAAGTGCATTTCATTCATTATACAAATGCTCTTCTCCAGTGTTGACTATATTGTATTCCTAATATTATCGACATTATCACGAAATTCACACCTGATCAAATTCATATATCCTATATTCATATATAGTGTATATAGTATCAAAAGTGCAAATAATAGTACTTAATATGCCTGGAAGCAATCATTTAATCGAAAAGGTTTTTATCATACATTCAGCGAAATGAATCAAATTAAGTATAGCATTGATGCGAATTCATTACGTGATAAGATAAAAGAGAATGACATCAATTCACCCAGCTTTCCTATTTAATAATGTGCAATAACTTTTATTTGCCACTTTCGAGATACAAGAACTAAAATTGAGGTAAAATGTAAATAAAAGAATAAACGCTGTTTAATCTTATATGAATATACATAACTCGTGTCTCCTTAAATTAAATCCAAATTTGTGCATAAGTTTCTCTGCACAAGTTTAATAAAGAAATTAATTAAGATGTATATCAATTACAACTTCCCAATAAATTCAGATATAAAACGTCCCTTCTTGAATAATCATAATTACCACATTCCCTCCAATACTATAATTGATAATCCTGATAGTGAAAACAACCCTTCTTCCAGTTTGATATCTTCCTTCGCCTTTTTACTTGTTACTCTCACAGCCTCGGTAATTTGCCTTAGTTTCATTAAAAACTCGTTTAACTATTTCACCGGCAGGAGTAAGGTTAAAAGGACCGTACAGTGTACAAGAATTAGCGTCATTTCTGAGTCGGGATCCATCAAAACTTGTCCAAACACGGGGTAAATGCTGCAAAAAAATTTGCAAATTATCGATTCGCAGTACATTGATAATTATTTTCTGTTTCTATTCTAGGAAATTTTTGTCCATTAATAAATTTCGTCAGCATTATAAAGACATCATGTCCGATTCGTTGTAAGAAATCTAGAAAATTCGTACAGTTTAATTTTTCATTCAAATTTGCTAACTTATTCGAAATCATCTCTTCCATACAGTTATAAACTTTCTCTTGAATTCGAAAGCCTTAAGCCAGATGAGTTGATGCCTTGTCTTGAAGGGGACAAAGTTAAAAACAGGGGAAAAAATCGCTTCGTTAATATCTTACCGTTTGACCATTCTCGCGTCATTCTCACTTCTCCTGAAACTGAAGCTGATGATTCAAGTTCCAGAAATTCCTGCTCCGACTATATTAATGCTAACTATGTCTCGGTAATTACAAGATAATTGAAAAGTGGACCCTCCTTAGGGATAAGTAAATCCAACTAGTACAAAAATATAATTTATTACAGGGTTATTACTCCTCACTAGATGATAAGCGTGAAGAGCACGAATACATTGCAACGCAGGGGGTAAGGAAGTAAGAAACGGGGAACGCCCTTAACTAACGCATAAATTGACACATTTGAATTATTGCAATAATTTTTAGCCCTTGCAAAACACTGTTAAAGATTTTTGGCGCATGGTTTGGCAATCAGGGTCCAAATGCATTGTTATGCTCACCCGATTCATGGATAAAGGTTTGGCTAAAATGTTTATTCCATATTTATTAATGAATAACACTTCCTTCACACGACCCTTAGATCGTGAAAAGTGCCACCGTTACTGGCCCAGCAGCCCTTCTTCCAATTCCGAGATGTATAGCGACCTCCAAATCGAAGTCATTTCAGAACGTGTCGAAGCTTATAAGAAGGATTCTCAACATCAATGGATTATCTCTGAGTTTAAATTAACCAGCAAGGTTAACTGAAATTATACTGTTAAATTGCTGGATCTATGCAAATTCTATCTTTATTATTATTATTTTTATCTTGTTGAAGGACGGAGAAGAGCGCAAACTCCGCCACTACCAGTTTCAATCATGGCCAGATTTCGAATCGATAGAGCCACCTGAAGCCCTAATTCATTTTGTGCGTGAAGTGAGAGCGTTTGCTCCCTATCCTACCACAAATGGAAGCAAGGCACTTACACGCCCCATAATTATCCACTGCAGTGCAGGAGTTGGACGGACAGGAACCTTTATCGGGGTCGACATTGTTCTCAATCAGATAAAAATTAGGAAATGCATCAATATTCCAGCAATTGTGAGACAAATGAGAAATCAAAGGGTAAGATGAAAATGAAAACGATAGAGCTCAAATTCAAGAACTAAAAAAATTTCCTCAAGGTTTGGATGGTGCAAACAGAGCAACAATACATCTGTATTTATAAATGTGCGATGGGCATTCTGACCGAGATCGAGGAAGCAGCGAATAAAAAACAGTTTCATAAACTTCAAAATGGAGAGGAGACAATCCACTCAGATTCTAAAGACGAAGATGAAAAATAAAACATGAAATAAATTATTGACATTGGTATAATCAACGCAAGATGCAGAATTACATCATTTCCATACTGTTTATTTGTGCTGCGAGTCATATACAATCTCCTAATTTTATGTGGCATAATAACCTCATCCACGACCTCACGTATACAGTACTTGATATTATGTATAAAAATACAACTCTTTAGCGAGATAAATATAATTTCAGTAATCTTTAACAAGTCATAATTATTAATCTAATATCACAATTCAAGACGACATATATTCAATAAACACAATACAAGGTTTACTTATGACTAGGACTAGAATGTGCAATTTATGTCATTATCATTATTGCTTTTGTAAAAATGTATTGCATACGACACTTGGTAAGAAAATTATAGTTTACAGACTAAAATGTTAGGCAAACATGGACACAAGCATAATATTTATGTTATACTTCTCTCCAAAATTCATCTAAAGAAGGCGTGGTCGAAGATCGTCGTCTCGTTGAGCATGGATTTAGCGATACTTGCGGCACATTTGTATCGAAGGAATTACTATCTGTAACGGTGCTAAGTTCTTGTTCTTCACGAAATTCGCTTTGGTCCTCCTGTCGCCACTGTTGTGCTTCCAAGTCAAATTCTGGCGCAGGCGCCACAGCAACACGTGCCGTCAATTTCGCCCGCACCCAATCAACAAGCTTCCGAAGGATGGGTGCGAACCAGTGTACAGTTGCAACAAGCAGGGGCCACAACAGCAACATGAAAAACTTGATGATCGCTTTGACTGTACCTGGAACGTGGAGCCCATTCGTTATTCCAACGTTGCCGCCAACCATCCCTGTTTTAAAGACATGTTTTGTTATCAGAATGACCTCACTGAAAACTTTAAGTGCGCCATCTTACCCACACCCTCCGTCGGGCTGTAGGTCAAGGTTCTCCTTAACCCCAAAACTTAGGGTTTGCCAATAAAGGCCTTGACAAGGGAAAATTTTGTATCGTCACTAAATTACATAAAGTGTTACGATTTTTGCTTCAGGAAGGATTTATCTAATATTAAATATCTACCTTGTTTCCAACCTCCTCCTCAGGTCCTCTTGTCGCTTCTCTGGTAGTGGAACTTGGGAAGATGTATCCACTTCATAAGTAACACTAACGCAGTCCACCAAGCAATGCGGGCATGCTTTATCTAATCCTTTGTCTTGAACCGAAGCTGGAAAACATGCAAACTTATTAATACCTTACTTATGCAAGACGTTATAAATTCTGCATACCCTCAACATCGTCAACGCATTGTAAGTCCAATGGTGAGCAGATTGCGGTGTTTATGTCTCCTGTAATCGTACAGGATATTTAATCAGTTTTATGAATAATGTTAGCGGGCACGAATTAACTCTTTAACTGAATAAGGTTAAATGTAGTCAAATGTAGAATTAATTGTTAGAGGGTCTCATCTGGTGACGGTATAAATTTGCATTTGCACGTTTGGTATACTTCCTTCGCCAGACACTCAATCTGGCAGCGTGTCTGCGAATATTTTGTGTAGAACGTTAGGTTTCCCTCAGTGGAGAAATAACATTTCCGCTTATCCTGTAAAGAAAGGAGGTATATTGCAGAATCCACCATCAGTTTGTATTACGTCTTGGGGTAAGGAATGCGCGTGAATTGAGTGTGAATTGTGGCACTTATTACTAGTACTCGATAGTGATTTGTACATAACTACCGGGTCATACCTTATCAAGAAGTTCAATGTCGCTGTCTACCTGTTTGACAATGGGGGTGATGGAGATAGAGATTTCATATCCCAATGGCAATTTAATTGCAAAATGCCGGGCGTCGGGAAATTCCATAGGATTATGGATTACCAGCTTAAAAGAGAATAAAAGTACTAAGATTCAGCATAATACCTATACATATAAAATATTACCTGGAAACCCGAGCCCTCCATTTGTCTGCAAGAATATTGCGATTCATCAAACATCACTATAAATGATAATCCGTTATCCTCTCCTGCAACTTTTTGTCATCCCAGTAAACTGCTTTCTCATCAAAATTTAACCCTTTCCACTTTTCCAAAAAAGCCTGTGAATGCTCATGGCTCAATAATGTAGCGATACTCCCATTCCTGAAGAAATTCACATTCGCTTCTGTAATATGCCAAAATTTTAATGCAATGCAATGCGTTACCTCCTAATAGCTGATTCAGGAATCCCATTAAAGGTAAATGAGGGACCACGATTAGTGAGTGAAGAATGAAAAAGCCTGCTGCAATTCACATCCTTGCCATTTAAAGTGCATGCGGAGAATATCTCCTCATTTGTGGTCATCAACTGTGTACCACAGTAATGTTCCCGAATTAAATTAAATTCAACATTAATTTATGTATTAAGAATTTCTAACCGATTTCAGGTGTGGCACGATTTTGTTTCTGATGTTGGCATCAAAAATATTGTCTCGAGGAGTTGCATTAGTTCCCTGAAGCAAATGATCATCGCCCTTCTCTCTTATGAACATCCCTTCATGAATTAGTCCAAGGTGTTTCTCAAAATATCCCATGCAGATATGTTTCGCACAGTTCAGAAGCATCGTACAGCAACTCAGCAAGTAGCTTCATTGTCCACCACTCACCATCCGGTGCAACGCTTTTGTCACCACGCATTTGGATTTTGTAAAGTCTGTGGATGCAGAGGGTGATTTAGATGATTTTGTAGATGAGTGTCCGGGTTTTAAATATTCTTAAGAAATCGACCACTTCCCAAATTTTGAACAATTTTAGCTTATTTAACACAACAATTCATTGAAAATTATCTGACAAAAATTTGGAAATTTATTCGAACTAACTGAGTATACAAGGGAGTAGGGAGAATCACAAATTTTAAAATTATTATCGAATAATTTTCAATTAATGTTTTATCAAATCTTGTTCAAACCTGGGCAGTGGTGGTGGATTTTTTAGAATATTTTAACAACCAGGACACCCATCTAAATCACCATGTACATAAATTACTATAAAATTAACTTTTATTCAAATATATACCGAGAAATGTTTTGCATTCCGTCGGCTTTAAAACTTCCAGGAGGAAGTACGGTGATCCCAGGGAATGCAATATTTCCCGTGTAGATCTCCGTCGGATCCGTTTGGACCGCCAAAGGTTGCAAAGTCGTCTTTTCCGCTCCACGCGCAATTAAGAAAGCGGCCAGACCAAATCCCGCACCAGTTAGTAGCACATAGAAAATCCTTTAATACAATCAGATTAAAGTTTTATGAACACCATTCTTCGAAACAAAGTACATTGTTAACTAAATTTATATCGTTCATTATTTGACATTCGCTTTTTTATGTAATTTTTTCACTTGAGTTTTAATAAACTTGGTGTTCTGTTGCTCCATTGAATATATCAAAGCAACCTTTCTACATTATATCTCCAGTAGGACATATTCTCGCAAATTAAAATATTCTAATTGTGTGAAAAATATTATAGTCAATAGTGTACATACTCCCAATATTCGGTATGTGGACATGAAATTTTACAGGATTACAACGTTATATGAGCAAATATTTTATCTTAAGCTCAATATTCAATCAATTCAGACGTAGAAAACCAGAGGGAGTCAGGAATGGAGGTACGTGGGATGCTATTCGGCATCATCTTGATGACCTTATTTATCTACAATGTCCTGGGAGGGGTTGATTATAGCAAAATCAAACACAAACAGGTCAAAAAAGAGGAGTTGAAAGAGATGGAAAAAGTTGGTACTCGTGAGAAACGGGTGGGATGCATGTGCCCATATGGATTAAATACAACAGGTACCTATTGGGAACTATGTGGAATAGAATTGAAGTCCTCGACAAATAACAAGTGCGCAGACCAAGGTATATACCGATGCGTCAACGGTCAAAAAGAAGCAATTCAAATATTTGATTGTCATTACTTTGAAACTGGTCCAACCAAATGCACAAAATTGCAAGCTAGAGGTTGTTCTGGCACAGAAAGTTCAGATTTCAACTTGAAAGGTTGCGGTAAGGACATGATAATGAAATGATTCGGTAGTATGAATTATTGTGAATTATTCCATAATTTATGTAGATGCACATTTGTAGTATTTTCTGACGTGACGTTTCACTTCATCCTTGTGAAAGGCATTCCGAAAGCCATCTTTGAGGTTCTACAAAATTGATGCATATTTAACTTTAAAACCATTCCATTAATTATGGCGCTTTGTTGTGAGACATTGATGAAATCAAATAAATTCACTATAACATTGACAAATCCAAGTTCCTATAAATTATAATTAGTTGAAAGACAAAAGAATGAAGTCAATAAAATTTATCGCATATACGATCAACTTCAACTGCTTTAAAGTTGCCTATGTTTATAATAATAATACATAAAATATATAAAATATATATATAAAATTTATATATAAAATTAATCGGTGAGTATATCTACGTTATTAGAGAAATTATTATAATCTTTACTTATTAATATGTCTACTTATTGCTATTGTTATTAAAGTCGAATTATCTTACACTGGCCAAAGATATTTTATTAGTGTATTTTATTATAAAATTGTAATTATTCTTGTAATTTTTAACTATTCCTGATGGAGCAAAACGCTTAGTTTGCGAACCAAGCTGATGACATTACTAGGAAGAAGTCAATCTAAGCTATAACGCCATAAAATTTTGGCATAACACATTAAAAACCATACTTATAGATACTCGATTTTTAGATACTCTGTTCGACTTTCTTTCACAGGATATGCCCTAACTTATCCATCTTCCTTTCTTAATAAAATACACTTTATAAAATATCTTTGGGCCGTGCAAGGTAATTCCACTTTAATAACAAATCCCGCTCAAAAGTATGACATCTCAAAAAAGATAACCTTAAAATTTAGACATCAAATTACAAATTGTGTCTATTATGTGATTGGGTTGGGTCTGGGTTCAGGTGAACGAGATTTTCCTTATTTCACTTCTATCTCAATAAAATGCATTTTGCGTGTATTGCTATTCCGATTGTTGCATACAAATCTGATTTAAACAAAACTCAATTTTTAGCCCGAGCCAGGGCTTATGTACCCGGTCTGTCCGTCCGTCTGTCCGTCTGTCTGTCTGTCTTGCGACAACTCAAAAACGCGTTGACCGATTTTGATGAAATTTTGCACAAACATGCATATAGGCAATGCGACGAACGAGTTCGAAGATGGGC
>JAQFZJ010000752.1:0-17568 GCA_034695645.1 Folsomia fimetaria
TAGATCGTCGAGTTGGGGACCATTGCAAATAACCTTGTTTGTAGTACCATTTTCCTTATTTGGAGTCTTACTATTTGCTGCAAGTGTGTTATTTGTCTGTGAATGGATTTGGAAACGAAAGTTTTCAATTGGAGAAAGTATCCTGCATTTGTTCAAACTTGTAATGCAACTCTTGGCTTTAATTTATTTTTGTATAAGGCGTAGATTTAAGTTTATATAATTGTATTTAAATAAAGTTTCCGCAATCACCAGTGGGCATTATTTTGTTGGAGAACAAATTTGTGAACAACAGCGATTCGGAAGAAGACATAAACAGCATTTGAGGGAAATCTTAGCTAAAACTGAGTTGAACTATTTTCGATTTGGTTGGATCCTTTCGACCAGATGAAAATTGTGGGCGTGATGTGGACGAATTACTTGCAATGATCTCACCCTGGGTTACGAATTCAATTGTTTCCTCACAAGTTCCTGAATTATTCTATACTGGAGCAAAGGAAGAGGGTGATGAGTTTGAGGAGCGGGGAGAAACCAGGGAAGTAGGCGAAGGACAAAGCTTCCCCACGAGAAAAGTTGAACAATGCATTGTGAGCAAGTTCAACACAGCGCCAAGTTTGGGATGGAGATGTTGGAAAGTAAAAAGCTATGGTCAATGTTGCATATCATTTGCCCTGATTTCAAAGTAAATACACTTCTTTATATATGAACATAAACTATGTAAATGCATAGTAAACGTTTGGGTGCAACATGTTTGCAAAGACAAAGGACTTTGCATACATGCAATTTGAATTAGTTGTTTGATTTAGGGATTATAGATGAATGCAATTTATTGCGTTCATCACTGTACATTAGTATTATTGTTATTGTTATGAACCGGATTGAACTGGATTTGTGCAATTTGCATGAATCACAATGTGTGTGCCTTTTAGAAAGGCTACTATGTAAATGAATAAGGAAATGCAAATGGTACCCGTTTCTGCTCGGTCCGACCTGAGCTATAAGGTGGTCGAGCCGCTTTCACACAAAAAGTTCGGTTAAACTTAATTGTCATATAGTTCACGACACTTTAATTAAGATTGTCTCATTATTGCCCCAGAGAGGGATTGTATCATATTGCATGCAATTTTGATGAGAATAAAGGTTAAGCAGTAACATACAATATTGAATCTTATCTTCTCTCATTTTTTTACTCATTCATGCATTCACACCAAACCAAGCCATTCATTAATTCATTATACATGCAATATAGAAAACTATAACTGTATGGAAAACACGGACGATTAATGAGCAAGTGTGGAAATGTAATTTCATTATCTATCGGGAAGTATTTACTTAACAAAACGTGTACAACATCCGATATGACGGGAGGAAAGACCTTGTAGATGGGAAACAGGTTGAGCTGACTGAGCTGAGCATAGGACAGAGAGTTGGCCCAGACAGGTCACGCCTGTCACAGTCCCAAAATGTCCATGTCAAGCTCAATAATAAAGTGGTTCACATAGTGTAATTGAGCAGACATAAGCGCAGTTTGTAAAAAAAACAATAAAATTGGCACAAACTATGCTGCTAATTGTGTGACATGAAACCATGCAACCAGACGGGCTTAGCTGTTTATTATTTTCTTGTTGGAATAGAAATAGCATAGAATTGTATAAGGTAATATTTAGGACGGACCAACGTCTGCATGGATAACTGATATAACATTAAAATATCGCCTTTCATTTGAATGAATCATTCATAAGTCCTTTTGCATAGATTAGCTTAATTGCCTGCGGACGTCACAAGCATGATGATAGATATCATGTGTCATATCATTCATATCTATTCGTATTTAGCGTGATAACGGTGGTGTATGTTTTATGTGATAAAAGACGCACGAAAGCCATGAGTTTATTCATTTTCTAGGCTGCGGCAGACACATATTGCACCTAATAATTAACCTGCTGTTCACTTTTACACACAAAATTAAATTAAACAATTAAAATGATCCATAAATGTTTGGCAATCTGCATATTTTATATTTTTCTACCCAGTAATAGAATACATGGAGCTGCAGTTTATAAACAAGATCTAAAATCCTTAATAGCTTTCACTGAAACGTACCCTACGCCACCTTACGACGAATGTCCATACTATTGTGATTATTGTACAAGATACAATTGTAATTACTTTGGTGAGAGAATTGTGTAAGTAAAGAAGACAAATATTTGATTATAACAGGAATAAAAACTCATATTTCATCCTTTAAATTTCTGCAAATTGTATTTAGGGGGCCCTGGATTGTTGGGATTGTTGTCGTCAGCCTAGTATTTATTATCTGTCTAATCATCGGATTTTGCTATTGTGGAAGATGCTGCTGCTTTGCTAATTGTCGGAAACCTAAGCAACAGCAAACGATGGGTAAGCGTACATAACCGATGTATTTTTGTATTTGCATTGTAAATTTGATAACAACCAATCCACTTACCCACAGCTGAATAATACACGTCATTGGCTATATTAGGTTTTGAAG
This sequence comes from Folsomia fimetaria, assembly GCA_034695645.1. NCBI lineage: Eukaryota > Metazoa > Arthropoda > Collembola > Entomobryomorpha > Isotomidae > Folsomia > Folsomia fimetaria. The sequence continues at coordinate 2,510 of JAQFZJ010000752.1, forward strand.
GCACATCACATCCCCTTCCGGCTTGAAATCACCTGGTGAAGAAGTAGTGACTAAAAATTCAACCGAACAGCATAAATATATTGATCAAAAGTACAACTAATTAGTTGTTTCAGTAAATCAACTAAGTATACTTCATGCCGTTGATTTTTGTACCTGTCATTGAATAAACTTTTCTGTAAACAAATAAAAGTTAAAATGGTGATTTGATTCAACCTGATATGGCTGAAACGAAATATGCTGTCTAAGCTAATTACGCAATACTCATCCAAACCAGGCTTAACTGATTATTATCATTTAGATATTGTAAGTCACGTAGTCATTCAAGTTCACCTATGATGCATTACTGCTCTTGCAAAAATTTATATGAATCACAGCCATCGCAGAGATTAACTTAATCGACTGCGTCACAAATATGGCAGATAATATAATAGCATGACGGTGGTTGGTAGGCTTTTCTAACTTTTAAAGAGTGCGATGCCAAGTTAATGATTGCACATAACAACAAATATTTCGATACAAAGTACAATGTTGCAGAAATTTTTCACAATTTCCACAGTTGTTATATTTCTTACTGGTAATCTAATACACGGAGCTTTAGTTTACAAACAAGTTGCAAACAGCATTCACAGCCCAACATCAAAGCGACCTAGCGATGAATGTCCAATTTATTGCGATCATTGTGATTGGGGATATTGCGAACGCTACCAGCTTGACATGACATAGATCGTTTGTAAGTGAAAAAGCAAATCCAAGCAACATATATTTATCAATGCAAAAATTAACGAAATAATTTCTGAAAATTGTAGCGCGTTCTGGACCCTTGGGGTAATTCTTGTCAGCTTAATATTTGCAATTTGTCTAATCATCGGATTTTGTTACTGTGGCAAATTCTGCTGTTTTGGAACTTGTCCCTGCGTCTGCTGTCGGAAACAGGAAAAACAACCCCAACTACAAATTACATGTAAGTATAAAGGTATGTTGCTATGGAAATGATACGATGTGACCTTGTGTCGTTTAAAATAGACACACAAGGACCACCTCCACCTGGATAACAACCGGATACCGGATGTTCAACATTCTAGTGGTGACAAAAAATTGAACCCAGACGCAGTAATATATGGACAAAAAAAACACAGTTTGCATTAGCAATTAATAACTGTTTTATTATTAAATTATTTAACTTAAAGATAATAAAGGAGACCATAAGTTATAAAGTTCGTTAAATTATTATACCATAAATTATTATTCCACACATTCCCGAGGCACATCTCCTTACCCAATTTTCAAAGGCGGGTGCTCGAGTGAAATACTCCCGGGTATCTATTCATACAAGGAGTGGGGCCCGTAGCATCGTAGCTATAACTAGTCATTTCGAGCAAGACCCGTCCCACTCCGTTCCGTTGGGGTTTTTATATTGTAGTGGACCTGTGAGGTAATGACCGTAACGGGTATTTGGCCTATTTGGGCGTAAGAATTCATAAAGATTTTAGAGAACCGGTTGACAAACCTTAACATAGTTCCATTTTCAAGGCACGCACAGGACATATATGTTTCTCTATCTGCTGTCAATATTTGGAGTAATATTTATGTTAGATAGTCAACTAACAAGACAATCCGCAAGGGAATACACGTCAGGTGAAACTGGTTTCATATTAATATGCAAATGTGTTTCAATTTGGGAAAACTATAACGGATTACTGGATAATCCGTTATTGGGTTTAGCATTTGAGAATAGATCAAAGAATTGCAAGGATTCAACTAACTTTATTGTCTGCAAACTTCTAAAACAGTGTATACAATTATCTATGTAAAATGGTATTCTCTAAGTAAATCAACTAACATGCACAATTTTATGTTGCAGAATTAGCGGAATTCTTTCCACAACGTTTCAAATGGCTCCTATAATAATCCCGAATTGGAAATTCCTTTGAGCAAAATTCGCACTTAAATTTGTTCACTTTAATATGGATGGCTTGTTCATGACGGGAACAGTCTTGTTTTGCACTGAACTCTGTGAATATGTAATTAAACATGTTACCTTTAAAGATTATAATTGTTTATCTAATTTTTGTGCACCAACCTTTTCCGCAAAATTGACAAGCGAATTTAATTCCTGAATGTTTCGTCGAAATGTGGAAGGATAAGCTGCTATTCACCCGATAACTTACATCGCAATGTGGACATTTGTACAATTTTCCATCCCCGTGAGACAGCATGTGTTGTCTTAGTGAGGACGCGGATTCTCTTCTTGCGCCACAAACGGCGCAAATAAACCTGTAGTTCTTTTCATGCACAGTGTTAATGTGAAGTCGAAGATAAGCTTTGGTGGAGAAAATTCGGTCGCATTTTTCGCAACCAAACGGGTTCATTTTGGCAGAAGCTTCGCCATGATCTTTGACCATGTGCATGTCCAAATATCGTTGGAAGGTGAATGATGAGCTGCATAATTCGCAGAGGTAAAACCTTTGACCAGAGTGGGCTTGCATGTGGAGGCGAAAATAGTTGTGGGAGTGGCAGGCTGAAATATTTGCAAACCAAAATAATATTTGCATTGGATTTCGCAAATTTATGATTTTCTTACCCAATCCGCAAACAGGACAAATTCCTCCAACCATGGTCTTGCTTGGATTTTTCACAATGCCATGAACTTTACCGTAGTGAAATTCTAGGCGTGACTCGTCCACAAATTTGCATGGACATTGCTGGCAAGTTGATATTTTTAAGGGATAGATATCTGGAAGAGATTCCCCATCATGGTCAAGTTCAACGTGAAGGCGGAGATCTGATTTTGTAGTGTAGCTGGTTTCACATTGAATGCATTTGTGACTTCCTTTGGACCAATCTGTGATAACATATTAATTTAACAAGTAACAATTTTATAAGTCTTATACTATATATTTTACTTACCAATTTTACTAGCACCATGCACCGCACTCTGATGATTATCTCTCTCTTCTTGCTTCGAGAACCATCTTAAACACTCCGAGCATTTCCAAGGAATGAGATCCATGTCCTTAATGAGGCAGAGGTAGTCAACTTTCTTCACCTTTTTGGAGTTCAACGACTCGGCAGTCTCCATTTCTTCCCGGTGAAGGGCTAATCTATGGTTGGTGAAGCCAGAAACGGTAGAAAACCTGATGTTACAATGGACACATGTTTCATTTATAGGAGTCTCCGCGACTTCAACATCAGCAAGATCATCACCATCACGAGTTTTAGCGCTTGCTATTTTTACTACTTTCCTTACTTTTTGCTCTACAAATAATTTAAGCAAAAAATACCTCTGTTATTGTCATAAGTAATTCTCAAATATTTGAAATTTCATAATTTCCTTACCTTTGCCTTTATTGTCATGAACTTCTTTCATATGTCGAGTAAGTTTCACCTTGGCTGAGAATGTCTTGTTGCAAGTGGAGCAACTAAAAACTTCATCCGTTTGTGGCTCAATTTCAATTTCCTTAAATCTGCCAGGAGCCTTGCCTGATTTCTTGAAAAATAATTTATGAGCAAGATTTAGATGTTTTCTTAAATTGTTTCGCTTGGAATAAGTTTTATTGCAAAGTTTGCAAGTTAAACTTCCATCCGATCCGGCTTCTTCATAATCTGTCACTGGTTTTTTCATTGTCCTGAAGAACAAGTTATGCGCAATATTTTGATGACTTCGTAGTGACTTCTTTTTGGTGTAGACTTTCTGACATATTTTGCATTGCAGGGTTCCGTCTGATAGCATTTCGTCGTGTTCAGATGACACCATTTGTTGAGATGGACCTTTACGAGGGTGTCCGGCTATTTTATATTTAAATTATCAAATCAATTACTGAATTAAAACATGAAATTAAAATATATTTTACAAACAAACCTGATTTCTTTCGCCTCTTGCTTAATATCCCACTCCCACTTAAGGAACTACCCCCTGAATCGGAGTCTTGTTCGTTGTTATTATTATCATCATCATCACTATCAGAGGACGAGAGGACGACAAAACTTCTACGGTTCCGTTTTCGTAGTGGTCGCCCACGGTTAGAATAGCTTGTTGAAGAACCTGAACTTTTCCTATCTTCTTCCTCGGAAGGGCCAACATCTCCATAGTCACCATCAGCCGGGTCATGATGATAAGCTTCAGATTTATCTATCATCCCATCTTCTTCATCGTCAAATGGCTCCACCTTAATGCACATGTCTTCGCCATCACCTGTCGTCCCAGGCTCTTGAATAACAACAACAGAAAATTAAACTTTATTAGGCAACGATAATAATCACATTGTTTCAATTATATAAATTAAGCTAACCATATAAATTTCGCGACTCATCATTACAAATCCAATTCCTTAATTCGTCCTGAATAACATTTATATGTGACGACGATTTGCTGTGACCTTTTCTAATTGAACTTTCACTTTCTTTAATTCCACCGTGCAACTTATCTCGAATCGCAGAAAATTCATGTTCCAATTCCTGAATTCTTTTGTGCAGCGAGTAAGCTTCACCAACAAGAGAGTTACAATTATCACACAGTTTTATCCAATTTGATGGATTTCCAAATTTCTCCAAATAACCAACACAATGTGATGTAGTCACATTTAATAGTTTTTGTAGGACAAAAACTACTCTGATTTGACTTTCAACTTGAACACACGTTTGTTTATCGTCACAATTATCTTTAAGAGTGGAATGACAAATTAAACAGGTTGACATTTTTATAGAATGTGAATTAAAAAAGTAATTCGCAAAATAATAACATTAGAGAGGACTCAGCAGCTGATGTTGTTTTGTTGACGGTGCGGTGGTGATACTCTTCCCGCATCCGTTTCGTGTACAGAGTTCGTCTGGTTTATATGTATGAGCAAAAATGTGAAACAAAGGGTCTTTGTGAGTCACAAATTGTGACTAATAAAGAAGGGATGATATTTGCATATCTACGATTGCATGCAATAATAATAAACTTCTCTAATTTGCGGTTGATTAGTTTAATACTGAGGGTGATCATAATCCCTAATTAATTTGGGTGACTTCCCCATTGGGTACCACGCCTCGCCTCTTTTGAATTTTGAAATACTTGTTACGTTCAAGGGTAGCTTAAAATGTGTCATATTTCATTTGCAAAAATTCGTTTTTCAAAAAATCGAAAATGTTGCGAAAGCTGGAACCTTATAGTTGAGGGCATATAAAAATGCTTTCCAATGAAGGAGTGACATCTGCCGGCACCGTTTAGTATTATACATATCTATGGGTTTATGTGTATGAGCAAAAATGTGAAACAAAGGGGGTTTGTGAGTCACAAATTGTGACTAAAGAAGGGATGATATTTGCATATCTACGATTGCATGCAATAATAATAAACTTCTCTAATTTGCGGTTGATTAGTTTAATATGAGGGTGATCCCTTAACTTGGGTGACGTACCATGCCGTGCCCGTTTTGAATTTTGAAATACAATTTACGTTAAAGGGCAGCTTTACGTCATATTTATTTGCAAAAATTTGTTTATCAAAAAATCGAAAATGTTGCGAAAGCTGGACCCTTATAGTGGAGGGCGTATAAAAATGATTTTCAATGAAGGATTGACCTCTGCCGGTACCGTAAGAATTTTGAAAAGTGAAAATTTGAAGGTATCCTACAATACCGTGCTCAAGGTGAGAAAATTCGTTCTGTGACGGAGGACACCTCCTCAAATACGTGCCTCACGAAAAGTGAAAGTCACCACTTTGAAAAAGGTGAATATTAGGACCTCAAACCAAAATCCAGTAGGTAAACGCGCCATGCCACAGCAATTGCGAATCGCTCAGTCACATGTTAATCAACTTATCCGGTCCAAACTCGGTTAAACGATCAAAAACTAGGCGAGAGTTCGCGGGCTAAGTGAAAGCCACAAACAACAACAAAACAAAAGCCCACCTCCCGGAAGCTATACGATGCCCGCCTTGCTTGTAAAAAATCCGAATTCGTAGTTAAATTAGACCAAGCAATATTTTCAATCAGTGACTACAGTGGAAGTCGAAGAATTTACTACGATAAAGGAAAAAATGTCCATCCAAATATGTCAACGTAAAGAAAGAAAAAAGTCATGGTTACAAAAGTACCTCCAAACTCCAAAAGTTCAAGTCAACTCAGAGTACTAAGTACATACCAATTGCGTAAACTGGCATTCCGACCCTGTACGGCAGTGACGTCCGTAAAGTATTCCTCCACCACGATAAAGCAAGTTTACATACGTCCAAAAAAGCCCATGCAGCAGCACACAGCTCAAAACACTTCGAAATTAGGAATTACGACATCCCAGGCAAGTCACCCAATGGATTTTTTTGGATTTGGGTACATGAATTTCCGAAGACGCGTGGCAACATTGGATGGAGTTTGGAAAGCACCTTTATACGCTCTCTGCTATCAGGCTCCAACTTTGGCAACATTATCGATTTTATGAACACCAATCTTCCAGAAATGTTTCAAGGTCACGCCAACAAGTTTGCACAAGGTCGTGGTTGCAACAACATAATGCGTGGAGGCTATAACAGAAAAGTACAACAGGCTACATCCTGTTTCATGTTTGGACCAACCTGGTACGTGGATTTATACGAAAAGGTGTTCCTAGAGGAAGTACCACTACCTTTATGGACCCAAATGCGGGAAAAGGAAAACAAGAGCAAAGAAAAGAAGAGAGAGCGACCAGCCAAGCGAAGACGCATAAAAGGAATAGTTGGGAAATCAGCAGCTCCTCAATTCTTCAGCAAAACATCTGCACCTGAAGGGGACAAGGACTATGGGGTCAACGCACAGTGTGAAGACATTGACGAGGATGAAATGGATTTTCGACTAGAGGAATACCTGGTTCCAAAGCAGTAGATTCGACCGAAGATCAGTGCGATGTTCATTTGGCAACAGTAGGACAGCACGATAATCCCGTCTACCAAGAACGACGACATGGACTGCTAACATCCAAGAACGACGACATGGACTGCTACCATAAAGTATTATTGGTACTTTGATGGGATTGCAAAACTCAACCCCAAATACAGGATTGCTGGATACCATTCTGCGACCCAAAGACATTTCAAGACAACCCGCAATAGTATGGGGTCACACCAATGAAAGACGATGCAAGGAATTGTACGAGGAAGAAAGTGGAACAACGATTGACAGCGCTGGATTATTCATCTACCGAATTTGCAGCTCTGGCAGCCAGCCCAGATGGTTTAGTTGCCGATGACGGAATCATTGAAATAAAATGTCCGTATAATGAACGACATCAACTTTCTATGGCCGTCGCTGAGAGGAAATCCAACGCCTACCTTCAGAAGAAAGTTCTCGCAGATGGATTGGAATCTTTCGAATTGAAGAAGTCCTCGCATTATTATGCCCAAATCGTCCAACAACTTCACATAACAGGACGAAGCTACTGCGATATCTTCGTATGGACACAAGGACCTCTGCTGGTGGACGAAAATACACGCGAAGAAATTCCGGTAAAACCAGAAGCACATATGCTGTGCATTAGGATTCTACGAAATTTGGACACACTGAAGAAATGGGATGATATTGTACCGAAAGACACCACGTTCTTTATGGAAGATCTTGGACCCGAAATTGTGGATTCTCGATTTATCAGAACCATGGGATATCGTCAGCCTCCTTATCGAATGCAATTGAAACTGTGAAAAAGAAGAAAGACGCCAAAGCCCTCATAACTGCTAACAAGAAGACGCACTCCCCGGTAGCTTCTAACAAGAACAAAGACATCGCAGTTACTAATAGGATCAAGAAGGCCAAAGCCTCGGGCTTTGAATTTGTCTGTCCGTCTCTGCGTTGGTACATAAGCCATGGCTCGGGTACGCATTTGTCTGTCCGTCTGTCTGTTTATCCGTCCGTGTGTATATTGTCCGGCCGACTGTCCTTATGTGAATGTCTTTCTGCTTATCCGTTCGTCCTTATGCTCTTATATGTACGTATGTCTGTCTGTGTATGCATTGTCTGTCTGTGTATGCATTGTCTGTCTGTCCGTCCATTCAGTCCATTCTGTTTTTGTTATTACATGTAAATAAAGATGTAAATAAATATATGTATAAATGAATATATTTTTTATTTTATTTCATAAAAAAAACACATCAACGTGAGGCTCTACGTCTGGGCCTAACAGCAGCCAGGGGAGGTAGCCCGGATGGCTTTAATCCAGTGGGGGTTCCAGGCGACCTCCTCACACGTGAGGGTGGTCGAGGGATAGGAGAGGGGGCGCGGCGGAAGTAATGGCGAGCAGGTGGCCGGGTGTAGGATGAGGTCCTGCTGGTGCTTCGGCGCTGGTGGGACCTCCCTGCAATAAAACAAAGGAGTTTAGATGGTGGAGGTGATGAGAGGGTAAACCTTCTCTCACCTCTATCATTTCCTCCTTTGGGGTACTTGTGGGTAGAGGTCCTGCTGGTGCTTCGGCGCTGGTGGGGCCTCCCTGCAATAAAACAAAGGAGTTTAGATGGTGGGGGTGATGAGAGGGTAAACTTCTCTCACCTCTATCGTTTCCTTCTTTATACTTGCGGGACCTCCCTGCAATAAAACAAAGGAGTTGAGATGGTGGAGGTGATGAGAGGGTAAACCTTCTCTCACCTCTATCGTTTCCTCCTTTGGTGTACTTACGGGTAGAGGTCCTACTGGTGCTCCGGTGCTGGTGGGACCTCCCTGCAATAAAACAAAGGAGTTTAGATGGTGGGGGTGATGAGGGGGTAAACCTTCTCTCACCTCTATCGTTTCCTTCTTTATACTTGCGGGTAGAGGTCCTACTGGTGCTCCGGTGCTGGTGGGACCTCCCTGCAAGAAGAAGGTGAGTACTTGTTCTTGAATTCCTTTTATTCCCTTCCAGCCCGCTGATCTATCCGAGCTGAAAGGGAATAAAAGGAATTGAGGAACAAGTACTTACTTCTCATATGTCTTCCGGAAGAGTGACTGACCCAGTATGGGGGCATTTTCGTGGGTGTGGTGTGAAGTACGAGAGGAGGCAATGTTGGAGGGTCGGTGGAGTTTGGAGAGTGGTCGGGTCTTTGGTGTTCCCACACTTGGGCACCACTTGCGCAGACTTCAACTAGGTGGTGAAGGCTCTCTCTCCTCAGAGAGGCCCGCTGCACCACCTAGGTTGAAGCTTGTGCAAGTGGTGCCATTATCAGCCACTCCAGTTCAGTTGGCTCAATCCATAATTCCAAACCAAATTCCATCTTCCACCTGAATGTAAATTGTATTTCAAAAGGACACGGCGTGGTACTCAATGGGGAAGTCATCCAAGATCACCCTTCTGTATATTAAGTTGCTACTTTTAACGGCCAAGATTTTTCCATATTGTATAGAGACAATAATTCGAAGCAGAGGTGGATACACATTAATTGAGTTTATTTTAGAGATAATCTATTTAAAGTGTTTCATTTTATATGATACAAATAAATGGACTATGATATTTTATGTTCCAACATTTTCAGAATTCTTTCCACAGCTTTTCAAATGACTCCTATAATAATCTCGGATTGGAAATTCCTTTGAGCAAAATTCGCACTTAAATTTGTTCGCTTTAATATGGATGGCTTGTTCATGACGATCGCAGTCCTGTTTAGCACTGAACTCTGCAGTTTAAAAAAAAGATGTTTGCATTTAAACCGACTTACATATCACACAATCTATTATTTTTAGCAAACCTTTTCCGCAAAATTTGCAAGGAACTTTATTTCCTGAGTGCTTCGTTAAAATGTGGGTACCCAAACTGCTACTCGCCCTATAACTTGCGTCACACTGTGGACACTTGTGCAATTTCTCTTCCGCGTGAGACAGCATGTGTTGTTTAAATGCAGAAGCGTGCTGCCTTCCTGCGCCACAAATGTCGCAAATGAATCTGTAATTCTTCTCGTGAACAGATTTCATGTGGAATTGTAGATAAGCTTTGGTGGAGAAAATTCGGTCGCATTTTTCGCATCCAAATGGATTCTTCTTAGCGGAAGTTTCGCCATGAATTTGAACCATGTGCATGTCCAAATATCGTTGGAAGGTGAATGATGAGCTGCATAATTCGCAGAGGTAAAACCTTTGACCAGAGTGGGCTTGCATGTGGAGGCGAAAATAGTTGTGGGATTGGCAACCTGTAAATTTTGTAAAATTAAAGCTTTGCAAAAATTGGGAATTTTAAGCATTTTATTTAATACCTAATCCACAAACAGGACAAACTCCTCCGACCCTTGCCTTGTTCGGATTTTTAATTACGCCATGCACCTTGCCGTAGTGAAATTCAAGACGTGATTCGTCCACAAATTTGCATGGGCATTGGTCGCAAGATGATACTTTTGTGGTACACATGTTTTGAAGAGATTCTCCATCATGATGTAATTCAACGTGGAGACGGAGATCCGATTTCGTAGTGTAGAAGTTTTCACATTGGATGCATTTGTGACTTTCTTTAGAGGAATCTGTACAATAAAAAGAATTTAGTTAGCCTAGCTTCAATTAATAGTTGAACTCAATTTTTGTAATTACCAATTTTACTACCATGGCTATTATTATGGACTGCACTCTGGTGTTCATCCCTTTCTTCTTCTTTGGAGAACCATCTTAAACATTCCGAACATTTCCAGGGAATAATTTCCATATCCTGAATAAGGCACAAGTAGTCAACTTTCTTCATTGATTTCTTTGATCTCGTCCCCTTTAGCATCTCATCCCGGTGAAGGGCTAATTTGTGGTTGGTGAAGCCAGAAACGGTTGAAAAGCTGAGGTTACAATGGACACATGTTTCGTTTCTAGGAGTGTCATCGACTTCAACATCAGCAAGATCACCTTCACGAGCTTTAGCGCTTGCTATTTTTACCAATTTCCTTACTTTTTTCTCTACAAATAATTTAAGCAAAAAATACCTCCGTTATTTACAATGTAATTCGCAAATATTTGCACTTTCATAATTTCCTTACCTTTGCCATTCTTGACATGAACTTCTCTCATATGTCGAGTAAGTTTCACCTTGGTTGAGAATGTCTTGTTGCAAGTGGAGCAACTAAAAACTTCATCCGTTTGTGGCTCAATTTCAATTTCCTTAAATCTCCCTGGAGCGTTGCCTGATTTCTTGAAAAATAATTTATGAGCAAGATTTTGATGTTTTCTTAAACGGTTTCGCTTGGAATAAGTTTTATTGCAAAGTTTGCAAGTTAAACTTCCATCCGATCCGGCTTCTTCATAATCTGTCACTGGTTTTTTCATTGTCCTGAAGAACAAGTTATGCGAAATATTTTGATGGCTTCGTAGTGACTTCTTTTTGGTGTAGACTTTCTGACATATTTTGCATTGCAGGGTTCCGTCTGGTAGCATTTCGTCGTGTTCAGATGACACCATTTGTTGAGGTTGACCTTTACGAGGGTGTCCGGCTATTTAAATTATCAAATTCAAATCAATTATTAAATTAAAACATGAAATTAAAATATATTTTACAAATAACCTGATTTCTTTCGCCTCCTGCTTAATATCCCACTCCCACTTAAGGAACTACCCCCTGAATCGGAGTCTTGTTCGTTATTATTATTATCATCACTATCGGAGTCCGAGAGGACGGCAAAACCTGAACTTTTCCTATCTTCTTCCTCGGAAGGGCCAACATCTCCATAGTCACCATCAGCCGGGTCATGATGATAAGCTTCAGATTCATCTATCATCTCATCTTCATCGTCAAATGGCTCCACCTTAATGCACATGTCTTCGCCATCACCTGTCGTCCCAGGATTTTGAAGAACAACAACAAAAATTAAACTTTATTAGGCAACGATAATAATCAAATTGTTTCAATTATATAAATTTGAAATTAAGCTAACCATATTTTCGCGACTCATCATTACAAATCCAATCCCTTAATTCGTCCTGAATAACATTTATTTGTGACGACGATTTGCTGTGACCTTTTCTAATTGAACTTTCACTTTCTTTAATTCCACCATGCAACTTATCTCGAATCGCAGAAAATTCATGTTCCAATTCCTGAATTCTTTTGTGTAGCGAATAAGCTTCACCAACAAGAGAGTTACAATTATCACACAGTTTTATCCAATTTGATGGATTTCCAAATTTCTCCAAATATCCGACACAATGTGATGTGGTCACATTTAATAGATTTTGTAGGACAAAAACTACTCTGATTTGACTTTCAACTTGAACACAAGTTAGTTTATCGTCACAATTATCTTTAAGAATGGAATGACAAATTAAACAAGTTGACATTTTTAAACAACCGTGAAGGACAAAAAATGAATGTAAAAACAAAACAATTCAGCAGCTGAGCTAATGTTTACTCGCATATTTGGAGGTGTGGTGGTGGTGATATGGCTCGTGCTCCCGCCTCCCGCATTCGTTTAACGCAGTCAATGAGTGCCGAGAAACAAAGAAAGAACGATTTTGTTTACATATATCGGATCTAATCTATCTACTGGCTAATAATTAATAATTGATTTATTTATTAAATACAAGCAGAAAAGATTACTAAATTTAATAGTGGATCGGAAAGATCAAAGTCCACCTCCAAAAAGTCCAGTAAGATGAATATGAAGATGGTATGATATGACATGACTTTTTGCTTGGCTATCTAACATTTTGCTGGCGTTGGTTATCTTGTGTCTTGGAAAATGACATCCCCCCAGTCCAGACTTTATTAACAATCATGGTATATTACTAGATTTCTTTAATACATGATTTTGGTGAATTTTATATTGAAATGAATTTAACGAATTTCAGGATTTCAAAAGTTCCAAACCGAAACACGAAATAGCCGAATAGCTCATCTGTTGCTACTATGCTACGTAGTGACTACGTAGCATAGACTACGTCGTAGTCTATGTACGTCATATACACGTACATAAAGTCATTTTTGTATATTGATTAACGTTAACTAATTGTTGCGATATTTTTGTGTATCTATGAATTGTTATTTAGTAAATATGATTACAATTTAATAATTGCTCGCCCTAATTACTCGTTCTCGATGTTCAACAAACGTTAATTTCAATATACTTGCATATTGAAGCATTCAAACCAATTTCTGCTATTTATTGCGCAGTCTCAATAAAGGTTTATATGTTAGTATTGTGTCAGCAGTACGTGAGTTATTATGAATTTCTATGTAATTTATGTTTTTGGGGATAAACAAGTTTTACAGTAAAGAAAAAGTTTTATCATGGGTGATTATGCATATTTTAATTGTCTGGTTATGTTTCGGGAGGCAGGTCCTGATTGCATTATGTCTTCAAAAATACGCGCCCATTCTAAACCCTCCAACTACGCACCACCGATGATGCCTTGGCATCTCGTATTCGTAGTCCCAATAGTGTCGTTTGTTGCGAAGATTGTCAGATCCAACATCGTCCACCCCAAGGTCGTCGTTCTCATTCCCTAAATGTTATGAAGTTATGTATATATTTATGTACTTATGCGTATGATCATAAAAAATTATGCACTTACATTGAGCATTTGCCTCTTGCACGAAACTCGATGTCAGTATCATTCCTATCAGCACCATGATGACGAGAAAGGTCTTCATTTTCTTTTTGCTGTCAGGTCAGGAAGTGTTTTTTACGATAGAAGTTGTAAAACAAATAGGCTTAGGAAAAACTTGCAAGGAAACTGTTGGTGTTGCTGGGAGATGAGTCAAAGTGATTTCGCATTGGAAACTACGTATTCGTATATAAGCACATATTCTAATATGTTGTGAAAGGCACAAGGACAGAACAATTGTTAAAAAACGATTTTGAAAATGGTTTAACTTTGAATTGCACAATTTAATTTCCCTTTGACGTAATAACGATTGTCTTGGTTATGTCATTGATGGACTGTTTTTGAAAAATGAATTGTATTGGATTGTCAATAATATTTAAGTATCATGTTTTTGAGAGGCTGTGAAGTTTGTTTTGATTTTCATATTTCAATTAATTGCCCGGATTTGCTTTCTTCACCTTAATGACTCGTGTGATCAAGGATTTTTATAACAAAAGAAGCCTCAGATTTGTACGCGGGTAGTTCCCGATATGTTGAATCGGTGCGAAGATGTGTTTCTTATAAGAGGAAGTCTTACTTTAGAAAGATGTATGTGGCCACAAATCCGATTAAAGTTAGGTTTGGCAATACGAATTTTATTGATAAGATGATGCCATTAGTTTACATGAATTTTTGTTGTACCCAAACAGTTTCGTTAGTTCTTGGTAATTTTATAGGGGAATGATATATAATATGGTCAAATGAAAAGATACAGCAGTAATTAGTATTAATGTATGAATGATAAACAATACAATGCACCCCACTTAACATAAGATTTTGGTAATTAATCTGTGCGGCAGGAATGAGGGTGATTTAGCATACGTATAAATTGTTGTAGGAGGAATTAACATGTAATATAAGAAGTCATATAATTATTCAATAAATAACCATTTTCCAATGTTTACAAATTTTAATGCATCTGACCATTGCGATGCAACGATAACGATCACCATATGATTATGCACCTCCACGACAGCATCGGAATATGAATGGTTTTCCTTCAATGAGATTTTAAACATTTGGTTTGTTTAAGTACTATTGTTTTATGTTTGTGGCATTGAATTATATACTTGCATTTTGGATTAGAATTAAAATTGTGTAGGACTATTATCCAAAGAGAACACTTTAGTTAAAAAGTGTAAACTTTCATTTTACAGGTGGATGCAAATTGAGCCATAATTACCAAGAGCCAGGATAAAAGGAAATGCAATTAGAATTAGAATTACAAATTTGTAATTATTTGAATTTCAAGTGTATCTATATGTTCGTCTCATTCTGCCTCGTCATTCTCCATTTTTACTGATTGAGAATGACGAGGCTAAATGAGACGTGTTAGATGTGGCACCACCACCAACCACCACTACCTAAAAGAGTATGCATACCCAACGCAACCCACAATTGCAGGCTGCATTCCTCTAAAAAACCACACCAGCCACCAGCTGTGAGGTAACCTTCATTATTTATTATTTTTAACAACTGTTGAAATCAAAATTAATAATTAAAATTAATAAGTGTTATCCTTTGTGGTGCGGATTTAGT
>JAQFZJ010000753.1:0-17542 GCA_034695645.1 Folsomia fimetaria
CTCTTAAGTTCAACCAGCAATTCAACAGAAGAGAAGTTGACCTCCGCATGGCTGCAATCAACGAGATGTTGATTACTGTCAAAGATTCTCTCGAGAAGTTTGACCTTGATTTTGAGGATCCCTGCGAATATGAGGACTTAAACGTACCCAGATATGTTAGGATGTGCTTTGTCCAGGTGAGGATGGTCGTCAATTCGTCATGATTTGTAGGATTCTGTTTAATTACAATGTTTTTGAACTCATTAGGTCTGCATAGTTGAACTCATGTTGATACGCGGTAGAATCCCACCACAGGCGCTGCATCTGAAATTTCCTGAAATGCCGAACTTGGTTTCTCTTACTCTTCGTGAAGTTCACGATACTCAACTTATAAATTGTCTTGATCAAATACGTCTTCCAAATCTGAAGAAGCTTAATATTTTGGATGAACGATGGTTCCACATGTCTTTGGATACCATTCAGAAAACTCTTTCGACACCGAATCAACTGATAACATCGCTCCATTTGGGAATAATTTCCACCATTCCTGGCGACACGATTCCAATTTTTGATAATCTATTCCAATTATTTCCATCTGTGAAGACTTTCCAGATGGGATTTCGTCTTGCTCTGTTCAAGGCAGACCAATTCACTTGGCTTAAACAAATTGTTAGCACTTTTCATTCGTGGGATCTGGAACGACTGGAACTTATATTTTCCGAAGTGGAGGTTGATTTGATTCCGATGGTTGTGGAATTCTTAATTACTATGAAAGGTTTACTTGCTACGCAGAATCGTAACATCAAAACTAAAGTCATTTCATTGATTTTATTTACAGCATTAAAGACCATCACATTTTCTGTGATCAACAAGGAACTAAATTCGTTAAGTATCTTATCATCTGATCAGGTAAAGGAAGCTTTTATTTCCTGCAAACGGCTTGAACGCGTCACTGTTGTTGTGGATAAAGTAAGTTTTATATATTAATATGGTAACTGACCAAATAAAATACAATTGTTTTGTAACAATTTTATTGCCACAGGAAAACAATGAAGTCATAGAAGAAATAGAGGCATTCGTTTTGGAACACACCCTACCAATCGAATTCCAGTGGCCAGAAATCCGTGCTCAAATATCTCAAACTTAAATTATAAATTGTATTTTATTTCTCCTATTATAACCTCCAAAGCTGAAAAATGTGCCCTTTGCGCTTTGTTACCAAGCTCATTCATAAATGTCAATTCTCATTTATTCCAATTTTATGTTTTACTTGTAATTAACACAACGAATTAAATAATTCATTTACTTTGATTATTTTCTTTAAATAGTGAAATCACGTGTGAGTGATGTGATGATGTATTTAAAACAATGTCTGCAAATGGAAAATTTCTCCGATGCTGCTCCACCCTGACTTTGTTTGACTTTATTGACGGTGATCAGGATATATTCAAATTCATAATGAATCAAGAATTGTAATGACGCTACAGTAATATTTTTCTTCTGATGTGAAATGATGTCATTAATCTTTCAAAAATGTGTGATATAAAAAATAAAATTCCCTCCACATAGCGTGGAGAGGATGTGGGATGTTTGCTAAACAACTGCTTATTTGACAATATGAGCCTTGTTTGTTTACATAATGTATGGGTCAATGAACATGAAAACTCGCACTACTATCTTTCTTTGCATCATCAGATCAGGTATGATTGAAATCCGAGATTATGCCAGGATATTGAAGTTGAAAATGTGAGCCAGGAAGGACAGACCCTTTATTTCATTTATGACGTCAAACATACTGAACACACCCAAAATCTCGGTAACAATCGCAGATTTCTGAATGAATATTAATACTTTAACGATAACATATGGAATGTGTAAAACTTTAAAAGAGAACATTGCAAAGGGTATAAGCTTATACGAACAAAATTAAATCATACACGCTGGCGACCAGCGACTAGTCAAAAAAGATTATTAAAATACTGAGAAACTTGGACTGGAAGCATGGAATCAGAGTATGATTAATATTTGCAGTCCCCACCTCCTTCCATCTTGGAGAAAACTTCGATTATGTTGTCTTGCTCAAGTTCCAGCTGAAAATATAATAGTAATAATTAGTATATGGTCGCCGTTCGAAATTCCAAGAACAATGTCGACTCTCAATTCAAGAACTCTCAATTCAGTAAACTGTACCTCCTTCGGAGTGTGTTCATCCGTGATACTCTGTCCTTCAAACAAGAATCGCAAATCTTGGACCTCAACTCCCTTCAATTTCAAGAATACAATATTAATTAACAAATAGTAACCATGAACTACCTATATAAAATTAAACAGATGTCAATAAATTACCATTTTGTCCGCATACGACTTCTTCAGTTTTCCCATAAGTGTGGTCATCTTCACACGAAAGTGGATTTCGTTTCCGTCCTGACCAGCCACCTTCAATTTGATAAACCCGTCGTCGCACAACATCGTCTCGTCTCCTTGATTATTGGAAGATTTCTGTAATGAAATGAACAAGACAAAATAGAAAAGATGTACTAGAGTTTAAAAAATCTCTATTAGATCCAATTTGTATCCAGCAGAATCCTTCTTAAAAGCGCAAGTTCTCAAGAGATCAAACAAATTAAACACCCCACCCAAATCCCCCACATTACTCACCTCGTTATTTGTATTGCCAGACATGATAAACCTAATATTGCCGAATTCGGTGCAGACAGACAGGGAAATTCCGAAACAAAATAATGTAGAAAAATATGATGACAAAGATGAGCAATGGTGAATGGCAAATATGTTTCTCAGCCGGAAAGGAAACTGGAACTGAACTTAACTAAACGTTTTAGAACTGGACTTGGAGCGTAAAGCAGGACAAAGAAAGACAAAAGAACAGCAAGCTAACTTTCCCTCAATCAAGTGGGGATGGATGTTGGCTTAGTGTGGACAGGATAGCACATGATATCTTATCCACACTATTCTTTAACATTGTATACATATGCAGACCTACAGCATGGAGAGTACAGGTGGGGGATTTCTGTTTGCAAAACCGGCATTGATCTTGATCCAATAATATATCAACATGAAAGCTCATAATTCCTTGACAGTTTGCATTATTCGTTTTGCTACTACAGGCATAATAATAATATGCGAGGATTACACAGAATCTTGGGGTCACCTTTGTGGGGCAAGCAAGGGCACAACAAGCATCGTACATGAACCCGATGTGTCCAAAATATGGCATAAAATGTAGTTCAACCGGTACCGATTTATTGTAAAATCAGCAATTTAACTCCATATGAACTTGATAACTTTATGACATGACAGTGTTATGATGCCACTCGCATGCAAGTAAGGGAAGTACGTAGGAAATTAAGTAATAAAAAATCCTTTTATTATAATATAATGTACTGACCTCAAAAAACTAATAATCGCGGATTCATCACATAAACCATTAATGACAATGTAATAATAAAAATTAAATTGAAATGATACACGCTAGTGAAAGAAATATTCAAATATTGAAACTGGACTTCACATACGACATACGAACGAAACTCCTAGCAAATCCTAATTTGTATTATTAGTAACCACCGTATTGATAATATGAAATGCCGATCACATCGCCTTCCACTTGTTGCAGCTGGTGGAAATGTAATAATTAATATTATGGTCACAGAACAATGGCCGTATTCACACCTACCAGCTGCGGAGTATCTTTATCATTAATGAACCGTCCTTTATAAGAACCGCAAAGCGCTAACCGGAAGTCTCCATAATTCAAAGATAAAAGAGTCAAATGTGAATGAATTTAAATAATCCAGTTTCCAACAATGCAAAGGTCAAAGTCAAATACTTACAATTCGATCGGCATACAAGTTCTTCAACTTTTCCAACCGTGTGGTCTTCTTTATACGAAAGTGGATTTCAGCTTCAGCTGCGTGTGGATTATTTATTTCAATTTGATAAAGTCGTCGTCTAACATCAGCATCGTCTTTCCACCGTTGTTGGAAGGTTCCTGTAACTTGTAACCAAAGTCAATGTAAGTAAATCTAAGTATTATACAAAAAACAGTTATATGCAGGACACAGGGCATCCATCAATCAGAATTTTCTAAATATTCAAAACTTTTGAGTTTTTTCCAAGCAATCCCTTTCCAAGCTTTCCAAGCAATATTGAATGGAGATAAATGTGTTCTGCAAAACTGTCCGGAATGCAGCATTTTCATGTTACGCTTCTCTGTGTTCATGATTCTGATTTACTTCCCCTATTTTCCTGTGTCTCCTTGAATTTAATTTTTAACTTCTCTTCGAATTAATTTCTGATTAATATTATTAAAATTCCTTTTACTTGGTAATAATAAAATCTAGTTTAGTCAAATGGAAAGGTAATTGACGGAATGCAGTACATTTTAAATCCATTAGCCTCCAAATTGAAGGATTAAGATGCATGCACTCCAAACCATCACAAATCAAACACCATAGAAGTTTTAAAAAAATGTTCACATCAATCACTAAACTACTAACAGTTGCATTAATATTCACATAATATTTGACAATGTTAGAATTAATGAAATATTGATTGACAATAAAAGGGAAAATGAACAAATAGTAGAACACAGTACGTATGCAGTATATTGAACTAGTCAATTAAGTATTATACGTTGTATCTCATCTTTCAAAATTGGTCATTCCACATTTTTGTGACATGACGCATAAACACAGCATACACACAAGTTCATTAAACAAATACGGACGCACTTGATTTCATTTTCCTTGCATTCAAAGATCACCTGTATATGAAATCAATCACTGTGCTTGTACAAAACTGTAACTTCAATTTGATTACGTACTGTCTGCCCATGATCAGCGTGGCGTAGTGTAATTTACAACGTGTAACCAAGCACCCTATACCTACAAACCACTTATGAAAATTCAATGCCAAATCCGGTTTTTCTCTCGTAACTGAGAACACTCGCTCGTTACTTTTTATCATACGTTGCATATTTGTATCTTGTATCATTAATTCAATCAACTTGGCAATACAACTTTAGATTTCACTTTGATTCTGAATTACAATTACACAAAATATTACTTGTACTGTACGCGTATTTGACAATTGCAATTGTGCGTCTTATTATATTGAAGGGATCTAGTTATTTTTTCTTCAGTCTAGTTGATACAAGTGTGAAGGGCGGACAACATAATTTGCAGTTTGGTTTACATTAAGGTAAGTAAATACATATGACATGCACGTTTGCAAAATTCAACATGTGTCATTTTTCTGTATTTTTTTACCTACATATACATCCTTTTTTTGTGCAAATTATAGATTTAATTTTGCACAAGATGGATTTAGACATGGCAACCGGATATTTGGAGAAGATTAAACGCGACCTGGGACGAAGTGATGGTCCCGACTTTCACTTAATTTTCTTCAGCCTGGTCATTATCTCGTTGTTGGCTTTGTTGGTAAAAGCAGTGGGATCAGGACCCAGTTACTTTGGAGGACAGAGTAACGCTGGATGGTCACAGAGACGAAGGACAAGCAATGTTCCTCCAGAAAAAGTGGAGAGTGTGATGGAACAAGTTTTGGGGCATATTTAATTGCATTAATTTAAAGTTTAAATTAAAGTTTTATTTATCTATCTTTATTTTTATTGGATGTTCTTTTTTTGTTCTTGGATTAAATTAACAAATCTATTTGCGATAGTTTTAAATAAAAGTATGTAATAAATAATAAATATGTTCCCCATAATACAAACATATATGTAATGTACATACATTGTCATATTTTCCTTAAACGGGATTTTTCATGTCATTGAAATTGAATTTGTTACTAAAATAATCCCCCCACCCCCGTTTCAGTATATACCCAATATATTTCTATGTAACCAACAAGCAAGTCTTTCTGAAAAGAACAATTAAGGTACGGCACAAGTTTTTGTCCAAGTTTCTATAAATAAAAAATGTCCATGACTTTTAGGGCCATGAGTTTTTAGTTCTTATCTCATTTATCTTATTTGATAACAAACCCTCTATTTAATTTCTTCAGTGTGATATAGAACCTTTCACATTCTTTAATACAGACAGTTAGTACTACACCACCTTGTTTCATTGTGTCAATACAACAAGTGCATTGTTCAAGTTCATTTCATAAATATTTTGACTCGTGCTAAAACGTTATTAACAGTTCATGTCCAGCGTTCAGTTTGAATTGTTTACAAGATGAAGATCACCCTCATGTCTTTGGTAACACTTGCAATAATTACGCTCAGGCTTATTAACGCCTTTCAAATTGAAGGTGAACATGGAAGTCCCTCCAAATCTACGCGATTTCTTCCCGCCTCAATTCCCCTCACGGAAACATAACTTTTGGTTAACTTCTATTCCTCCGGTACACCCATACTGAGAAGAATTAAGCTTAATAAAAAACAATTATTTAATCAATGGGTATATGTTCAACATTATGTGAAGGACCAGCCCAACACATTCCATGCATACCGCACCACTTCTATACTTGCAACATCGCAACCAAACTATGCATATGTGCAGGTATGTCTTTTATATAAAAAATATGATAGGCCGAATAATACAATGAATTGTGGAACAGTTTACCCCGACTAAAATGTTCCCGCCCGCCATAGCAGCAAATTTGCCTATTTATTGGAAATACCTGCCTCCAAAGGGCACGCCATGTCAGATACTGGGAGCAGACACTTACTACCACGTGGAAAGGTGCAGCAGAGAAATCATCCAATACGCATCGCCTGATTCTGATAGTAGCCCATTTCAATTTCAGAGTGCCAACCCCTATAATTTCAAATGCGGATTGCGCCACAAAATGGGATAGCGTGGATGCTTCCACCGCAACCGGAGGAATCAGCCAACCCAGTTTTTTGTGGTTATCCACAACTCCGGCGAAATGGGGAGGTAAATTTTGAAATTTTAATTTTGAATCTGTTAGTAAATTATTCATACAAATATTATTAGGCGGGATTTGAAATTTCCATTTTTAATTCGAAAGAATGACTCTCGGAGCCCTGTTTTGTCCAGCGTGGGACCATCAAAGAGCAGATGATGATGTTGCTGACCATAAGCTTATAGATAAAGAGGAATACTATTTTGCCGGATTTGTCCAAGTGTTTGAGTATTGCGGCATCATTAATCCAAAGTTTCATAATTGTGTTACAAAAGTGTGTCAGAGCGCATTGGTGGCCTTCGTCTAGAACCGCCTTTGGAGTATAGAACCTTTTTTATTTTTCTTGATATATTTTCCCGATATACAGAGGGTGTACCAAGAACCTGTGCAATGTTTTAAATTAGCCCCAGGCCAAAGCGCTAGCGCGAAATTCAAAATGCTTTTTAAATATTAAATAGCAACTCAAAAAATATTAATACAAATTTTTTTGGGGAAGCAATTTCCAAAAATGCCCACTCGGTGCCCCGTAGAAGTAGAGGTACTGGTGCAGGACTTTTCCAGCCAAGGTTACGCCAACAGTGTGATAAAAAAAGAACTTAAAAAGCTGTGGTCACGAGGTTAGCTTACGATTAATTTATAAAATAGTGAATGGAGAAGGTGTTAGACGGCAAGCAAAAATTCTGGGTCTCGTATCGCCAAGGAAAAACTATCCCATTGCAGAAAGGACAAAAAAGCTACAAAAAGCTTCTTCGAGAAATTTTACTCATTGTTGTTGCCATAGCAACTGCTGCCATATACTCTGGTAACTTGTATATCATAGTTCCATTGCAATATTACACTTAATGATTTTTTATTTGAATTTGCAGTGGCTCAAAATGACACTGACACATCTACTACTGTCTCTCCAGTAAAACTTTCCACTTCTGCACAAAGAGAGAGATTGATTGCCGCTTTCGACAATTACAAAAAGGTTAATTATCCTGACAATTCCACTACAAAATCAGTTGAACTTTTAAATTTGGATTTTGTGAGTGAATAAATTATAAAAATAATGAAGTAATAAATTATTTTGATTTATTGATTGTATAGGTATCGGACGTTGAACATAACCTGATAAGTACAAACTCATTGTTACTAATGGTATTTAATACAAAATTAATAAAAATATAAAATTATAAAAAAAAAATTAATTTAGGTGTGGACCAACCCAAGATTAATGGGACAATGAAACGTACGACGTGGGAGAATTTTTGCGAATTCCATCACATCGCCTGTGGGGACCGGACATAGTTTTATTCAGCGGATAATTTATTATGGCCAAAAATTCATAAATATTAGATTATAAATAATTTGTTAAGTGTGTATCGTACTAACCCCGGCATGGAATGCTATCAATTCAACGTCCTATTGTATCCCACCGGCGAAGTGCTTTGGGTCCCGCCATGTCGAACGAAAAGTTATTGTAATATAACATTATCCCAACGCCCATACGATGAGCAAGACTGCTCACTGCAATTCCTTAACTGGACTTTTGACGGGTTGGTGATAATATTGGAGTTTTATGAGAATGTAAGATAAATTACTGATAAATGCTTACGTAAAGTAATTATTATAGTTATGTATAACATAATGATTTTATTTTTTTTATAGAAAACCGAGGTTGACATCAGCAAATATAGCCCTCTGAAATATCAAATCACTAACAATGCAGCAATTCGTACAGAACTAAGGTTTGAGTGTTGCATTGAACCATATTACAGTCTTGTGTTCTCGCTGTGTTTAAACCTGGAACCGGATGGAATGATGTTTCTGAGGAACGTTCGCTTTAAACAACTGGACAAGATTGTGTTTGAGAAAATCCACATTTCACATTTTTAGAAAATCTTCTTTTTTTGTGTATAACAAGCCATAAATATAAGTATATGCGATAAATGTGCGTACACGGGTGTTGTCCCAGTCGCAATCACTGCAAGACGATGAAGAGGTTATCGAATTTTGAATGTTTCGTCTGCCTGAAAACGTGCACCATTCCGATTCAACTATGTCAAAACGGCCACAACATTTGCGCCTCGCATCTTCCTACATTGAAGGATTGTCCCTCTTGCAGTGTTGCATTTTCGGTCGGAACTTCTCGCAACAAATTGGCTGAACTGCTGGTCGACAACAAACTTAAGCGAATAAGTGAAGATGCCTGTGAACTTAACGACGAGAAATCTGATGGAGTTGAAGTTGAATCTGTGAGTTAATTCGGGTTAATTGAATTTAATTTACGCAAAATCTGATTTTTTACTTTTGCACCAGATGGATCATTACTGGATTTGGTAACGGAGGACGAGGATTTGACGAGGATGAAGAGGACATAGATAGCGAGGATGAAGATAACCATGCTAGCGAAAGCGAAGATAGTGATGAGGATAAAGATAAGAATACGTTACGATATCGTTTCGTATACAAAGGTAATGGCGACGTTGTCATCCCCATCGAAGACTGGCGGGACGACGTGCGCAGAGAGGACGAAGACCCATTTGGTTTGGATTGTGAGGACGAGGAGGAGGTTGATTTGCGATGCGGGTGTTTTGACCTGTGTGTGTGCTCCATTAAAGAGGAATATGTATAATAAGATGAAACTTTGAAAAAAGCAGTTGTTCGTTTAATTTACATGCAATTATGTGTATGTATAAAGCACATTTTTTCTCGGATTCTCAAAGTCCTGTATTAATTTAATTTAAGCCTTTCGCATCCCAACAAACAAGTTGGTTAGCCAGCAACATTTTAGCATGTGGATAGAAATGGCAAGATAAAAGCGAGTATACCCATCCATAAGTTCACATTCGGCAATGGTTGGTCTCAATATAAGTCGGAAGGTTTCGGACGGGAATTTCTCCAGAATTGTATCCAATCTTTTTAATGTGGAGGTGTAGGAAAGGATTAGTTGGATATGGATGGCTTAACAAATAGCATGAAGGGGATCAAAATGGGAACCATGTTAACCCATTGTCGGGATATGCAAAAAACAGAAAAGTATGATGCGCTGTCATTACTGTACTCACTCCGATGAATGAGATCATCATTGGCTGCTCATTAACTTGCTAACTTTACATTCAACACAACTGCCACAATTTTAAGAAAATAAATGTCCTGTTCCAAAGTACAACCCCTTCGTCGCTGCGGTTTCTGCGTTTCCGACATCCCAGCCGGTAAAGAATTCTTGTGTTCGAAATGCAATCGACGGTCCTACTGTTCGAAAGAATGTCAGGTAGCTGACTGGGTGCAACGAAAGGATGGTGAACCCTCTTCTGTCGACATGGCAACGGGAATTGGACAGGTGAGAGATAAGAATGGAGATTAAAATTTTACATTATTTTCTGTATTAATAATAATATTGCAAACTCATCAAGAAATTTTGGTTACACAATTCTATTCTAATGATGTTTGGGTGTTGGCCTTGTGTAATATGGATAAGGTTAGTAGTTTAGTTTTTTATAATATCATCAGTTATTTGTGTTCGCATTATGCAAGTTGCATATTAATGATTATAAACGTATATATTATTAGAATCGTATTGTAAGGCTCAAGCTCCACCCTATCTTCTCAATGTTACACAAACATTATAAACCAATCTCTCTCATTCACTATAAGTAATAAAGAAATCTGTCTCTTTATAATATGTAAATGAAGAAAGGGATATGAAAAATTCCGAATTATAACTCGAACTTATCCGACTGAAGCAAGGTTAGTATGAGCTAGAACTTGACGATAAAAGTTTAATACACACGAGTATACGGGTAATATATCAATTTAATTATGCGATTACATATGACAAATTATATTATGTACTATATCTTGAATTTGTTGGAAATGCATCGAATTATAATGTATTCAATAAATGTATTTTGTGCACAGGGTCACAAACACTGGTGTCATTTGGTCACTGGTGAGGAAGGAATCGATTGGAAAGTTGACCTAATTGAGGGCAAAGGTCGCGGTTTGATCGCCCTCCGTGCGCTACCCGCATTATTTCGAATAATTGTGGAGGGTGGTCAACCCTTCGAGCATACATTAAAAGAACATCCTGGTTTCCTTCAACTAGCCCCGAAGGATGGCTCCCTCTTGGAAAAGTTTTCAATTAACGCTGTCGGAACCGCGAACGGAAGCGTGATTGGTTTTCGAACATCAATGGGAAATCATGCTTGTGATGCTAATGCTGCATTTGTGGATGATGAGAGTTACAATGTTTTGGTAAGTAAATGAATTTAAAGACCGATTTCGGAGTTTTCATTTGTTCCCCCGTTTTTAAAGATTGTTTACTCCCTCCGCCCAATTGAAGCGGGTGAAGAGATCTGCTACCAATACAATCGTTTTAATGACATCCGCCAACCTTTGAAGAATTTGTCACTTCGTGCCGCTGAACTGAAGAGCACGTATGGAATTGTTTGTCCACCCGATTGTCTCTGCAAGAATAAGAAGATCCGAAACAGCGTGGGTCAAAAAGGGAAGTATGATCAAGCCGTGAATAATTTCCGTAAAATTCTCGTTGGGGAAGAAGTCCAACTTCCGGAAAATGTGATGTCGTCCATCCATCGAATTGCTGAATTGGCAGAGTTGGTCGAATTTGCTGAAGCAGTTTGTCATCCGCTGAGTGAGAGGAACGTCTTGCGGTTCAAAAAGGTGCGAGATAATCCAGCTCTGGTGCCGGGTTATAGGGGTGGGGATTAGTGTTATGCTACACCACCGCAGTTATGTCTTTGGAACCATGACGTAATTAATTGCATATGAATGATGAAATAATAAAACGATTCTGTAGCAATCTTGAATTGGATTTTTATTAGCGGAGTTATTAAAGTAACGTACAGACAATTAAATGAAGTAGTTTAGATCCTATCCACGTACAGGTTTAATTAACCAGTCCGATACAAAGCATCATTATAAGCCTATAATCAATTGACATATGATTATTATATTATATTCCAGTATATGTTAGGGTTTGATAATCGGTGTGTAACACTTACCGAAAAATGTTGAGCTTTTGCCGCCATAACTTCTGGCGTATCCAAAACATGAGTGATGACTCCTCCATCCACCGTTGGGATTCCAGCTGGGGGAACATAACCAGAACGAGCCGCAGCTTGGGCCTATCAATTACCAGAATTAAAAATTATGATTAGGTCAATTCTTATTCTTATGTATATCAAATATTTTCAAATAGTACCGCGAAATGTTGAGCTTTCGCAGCCATAACTTCCGGCGTATCGATAACTTGCCCTGGATAATAAGGCAAGCCCGCTGTTCCGGCGACGATGATGATAACAGTAAACATTATCTGTTAAAAATACAGTGCAAAATTCATCTTTTTTCAGAAATACACCAAATCTATTGAAAACAACTCGTACAAATTAAATTACTTACGGCGGAATACATGATTGAAATTGGACGAGCGAATGTAGCGTGACTTGTGTAAACAACTGACGGCGGTGGAATGACAAGTTAAATCAACACTGAAACTATTTCTAGAATGTTAAAAAGGTGGAATGCTTCCCATGGTGAATTCAAGAAGGGAATTAATGGCTAAAAATATCCCTTTCTCTGGTATTCCCAAAATGTACTAGAGTGGCTGATACCATAGAGATATAAATAATCTAATCCTTTCACATACCCGTTGTCAACTACTTACACATATGAATGACCTTTATTCAAAACTTCTCGTTTGCATTTTTGATAAAACAGATTTTAAAAGAAAACTTTCAAAAGAATTTTTTATACTTATTTCTGAATATCGTGCAATTATTAAAGACAATCTGCATTTTAACAAATTTGAACAGATCCATAAGATGCATGAATGAAATTGGTCACAAGTAGAATGAACGGAAGCACGGATAGTTATGTCGTGTCAGGTTCATGCTGTTTTAATTTGACTTCATTTTGCATAATGGGAAATAGCAGAACCAATACATGTAAGAAAGCTAGTAATATGTTCAACAATTTGGTCATTTATTCGGGACCCAGAAAATTGTGGAAACTTGCATAGATTAAAATCTGTTCCAAACTATGTCAATAAATCGTATTTTAAGAATTCTTAGAAAATCATGGAACATTTTGAGCCGATGGTGGTCAGAGACACCATGTACGTCCTCTTCATTTCTTCACTCTCCAAAGCTTAAGCTATCTACTGCGAATTATAATACAATATTTTTATTACTGATTCCCGGACGTGTAGGTAACACCAGTTTGGGAGGATCAAGAATAATAAGTCTGGACATATTCAAAATGGGCAGCTAGCTCCGGAACCGTCTTATTTCCTAGTACAGAACGGCCAGACTTTTGGAAGTTCATTATGTGTAGTATTGTCGGTTACGTTAATGCAGACAGAATTATCAGTCTTACCATCTTAAGTCGGTTTTAGTATTCATAATTCGTTTTTTTATTATTAGTAGAAAATAATAGCAACTTCTAAAAATCTATCTGTCCCTGTGTAATTCTATCTGTCTGTCATATTGGGGACCAGTGGAGAATGGGTCGGCTGATACAAATTGACCACACCTCTTTCAGTTACCCGTCAACAAGCAAATAGTGATAATACATCGACAAGAGTACCACAACTGTAAAATGACGATGATGAGCATCGATGCAATCGCTTTTAACTATTTTTATTTTTGTACATATTTAACTCATAACGACCACCTTTACCGCAAAAAGTTGAATTTCGCAGACATCAAATTTCAATTGCATGCATACCTACTAGTTATATTATGTCTACGTTTGACTAAATAATTCGGCTACATATTAATCTTTCTCATAGATTAATTCGAATTCATGTTGTCAGACTTGGTTAAAATGAGCGTTTTTGTGTGGTTCATGCAGAACCATGTTGTAGGCGCTGGTGAAATGTTTGAGAATGTGATTGATGATTTTGTCGGCTACTGTTAGCTGTTAACGTAATTTTAAATGCGGGAGTTAAAGAGTTATTTATATCCTAGTTAATGACACTCGTTATACTGAAGAATGGCTGAGCTGTATTTATTTGAGTAAACGTTCATTTAATAATAAGGTATTATTTGAAACCTTACGTTTACAAAATTTTGGCTATTATTATTATTCCAAATATAATGTAATAATACCATTGCCCTTCATGAACTCCTGCGATCCATTAGGACACATTTGATTTGATTTAATTTAAATTTTATTTTGTCTCTAAATGGTTGCTGGTATCTTGTATTTTTATAGACTGTATTACGTAAATTATCTGAAGGATATACCTCTTTGCCAGTGAAAGCGTAAGTACTTTTTACACAAATGGCGCAATCCACCAAAGCGTTTTATTGCAGAAAACGGGGTCATGGGGTTAGTTGTTTATTTCACGGGTCAATGCAGGAAGCCCTTTAGTGCTGACTGGGTACCACGCAATCCTGAATTGAATCATTTCTTCGAAATACCTGCTCAATCCCGTCCAATACAGGTAGTTTTAGTTGCCCAAACTAAGCAAAATATTCTCTCATTCCGATTCCAGGTCCCAGTTCAAGCTTTTATAGGAACAGAGAAATATAGGAATACGCAGCTGAATTTGTATTTTTAGTGTCCACTGATTGGACTTCATTGATAAAAACGATTTTTAGCAAAAGATCATTCACTCCTTGATTGATATAAAAATAAATCGGGGTTATGTTCATCATAATATTTGGAGAGTTGTGGGAATTATTTTTTACTTCACGACAATTTCCACTTATATAGACACTTGGCCAAACATGCAGGTAATTCCCAACTGTGCAATGTACAGTAATAACCTCTTTGTGCATGATAAATGTGCTCACTAATAACAAAATGAATTTTAAATATACCGCATCACCCACTCAATTCCAAATATACATTTATATAATTTAAAAGCAATGCATTTGTCACGAGGGGGGCAGAGGAGAATATAATCCCGACGACTCCTTCTCACTATGCTGGAATTTTGGACGAATTTTGCCTGTCTAGTATTAAGGTGCAAAGGACAACTGTACTCCTTCCACTCCTATTAAAGTGAACCCTCCGATTTCCGTAAACAATGCATGTTAAATTTTCAAATGGTATCTCCGGGATCAATTCTGAACAGAATTGTATGATTCTTTTTTTAAATACATGTAATTTTTTGTTTTAGAACGGGTTGGTCCATTCATGATGTTCAATTACTTTGTAGCTCGGGAAATTAATAAAGTATGACGGAAAATTAATAATTTGTCATACTTTATTAATTTCCCGAGCTACAAAGTAATTGAACATCATGAATGGACCTACCCGCTGTGAAACTAAAAATTACATGTATTTAAAAAACAGAATCATACAATTCTGTTCAGAATTGACCCCGGAGATACCATTTGAAACTCGATTATTTTGAGTTTGTAAAAAGACGGCAAGGTTAAGTGTGACGAAGCAGAGTGGGAAAGCCAAACGTATCAGTCCTCAAATGACATAAAACTAGCAGAAAGCAAGGGTTGCACATGGGATTTGAATTTCCCAGATGGGAGAGTCCACTTGCCACATTTTGCGAGGTGTGTAGGGCTATGTGGCATATGGACTCTTCAACGTGTGTGCAATTCCCCCTTAAGTAGAAGTTTTGTCCAATCACCTACAATTTTGTTGTGTCAAAAGATTCTATTTCCACTGATTCAAAATATGATATAATATTTATCCCACCTCTATTACACAAATACGCTATGTAGGAATATTTTTAAGATTAAAATTAGAAGTAAATTAGAAGCAGTGGTTGTTAAATCTACAACTTTATTATCTAATTCAAAATTAAGTTAAGTAAGCAATATTAATTCGTTGCGTAAATTATTAAGGTTTAATTGTGACAAATACAACGCCCTGGTCCGCATGGAAGGGTACAGGTACAATAACTATAGGGAGGGCTGTTGCAGTAATATTCCTGACAGTAGCAAAGAAATGGTCCCTTGAGGTCAACAGAAAATGTGTGCTTGATCATGTCGCTAACTCCAGAAGTTGAAGAATCTTCCTGGATGGATGCGACTGCAGTTCAATAATAAGAATTATTATTATGCACATGTAACTGTACGTCTTTAAGATTGTATCGTTTTAACTTACCAATTGATACAGCAGGTTCAGGGGCAATTGCGGAAGAATTAACGGTAGCAGCCAACATGGCCCCGAGCAAGATGAATCCGATTGAAACCTTCATTTTTAAATTCGAGTCCGATCTTATTTTATTTTGTGTTGGGATGGTTTATTTGGAAGTTTGTTGTAGTTGAAGTTGAGACTTGGTGTGAATTTTTGAGGGCAACACATCAGCTTTTATATGATTTAGTTCGACATGCTAGGATGGTTAACTTTTATAATTGCGCAAATAATAACAGGATGTGTGAATACGTA
This sequence comes from Folsomia fimetaria, assembly GCA_034695645.1. Lineage (NCBI taxonomy): Eukaryota > Metazoa > Arthropoda > Collembola > Entomobryomorpha > Isotomidae > Folsomia > Folsomia fimetaria. The sequence goes on from JAQFZJ010000753.1 coordinate 16,258, forward strand.
AGCATCAATTCACTTAATTTGGATATTTGTTGTTTACCCTGAACCAAACTTTAGCTTAAAGTAGTGAATAACAATGACTGGAACAGTGTGTCAGTATTTGACGCATGCACTTATACAACACAATTAACGTTTAATTGCAAATGACTTATCACATCAGTGTGATAAAAGTAATTCGCTCTAGTGCGTATATTTTCTGATAAGCATATAATAAGGGAGTTAATCATAATTGGTACGAACTTTGTGATCATTACGGAACAAACCGACGAGATAATTGCCTAGAATTCATATGTGATAAACTGCTAAAATGACGATTTTAAAAGTTGCACACATATTTATTTTGCGCTGTAGTGTTTGAGAAGATTATTGCAGTGTGAAAAGAAGGATTTTGCCGAATTCACTATATGTATCATACAACACTGAAGTATACCTGGGTAAATGTAATCGCACTGATAATCCATTTGGCTATATTGGCAACAGGTAATCACAATCGTTTTTATTTTGTTATTATTTACTAATGAAAACGGTAATCCAATTCTCACTAATTTTGGATTACGTACTAGTACATCCTGCTGTTACTTGCGCAATTATTGAGTGTAGACGACACAATATTATAAAGCATGCAAAACTGGAGCATATAAAAGCTTATGAAATGTCTTCTTCGCGGATGTTCCGTGTTGAAGATCAAATTCGGCTCCAGTTTCATTGACAGAGGAACTCCGCTTATGATCCAGACATTTCGCATGAACCAAACAATATCACTGACTTTGATCAAATCGGGCAGATTGACGTCGAATTAGAAGAGAGTTTTAATTATTCCATCCAATCAAGTCTGCTTGATGAATGGTTTATCTGCCCACCTTATGGAAGCTACCCTTCAGAATAAATTCAGGATTAATTGCTATTTCCTGAAATTGGAATTTAAGGATGAATATGTAGGAAATGGCATATGCATGAAGAGGGAATTATAGGATCACACGTTCACACAACTAAAAACGATATTTAATCAGGCATGGTTATATCAATCCGAAAATAAATTGATCTTAATGAGCAATTTATTTTCGGATTAAACTTAGAATACTTCTGCTATGTCATACTTTAATGAGGTTTGCCTAGCGTCAGATAATTTTAAATTTCCTCAAATCTAATGATAAATCTAATCTTCGATAGAAATCTCTCTCCATAAAACAGAGTTTGATAATTAAATTCTTGCCCGCATTCGGAGCCCGGAGAAGTGGCAATATTTCATCGTTTGAAGATTTTGTTTTCTAAAAGTTCAATTACGCAT
>JAQFZJ010000754.1:0-17506 GCA_034695645.1 Folsomia fimetaria
AGATTCACTTCAGTAACAAATGCTTATAATTAAATACAAGATTTCAAGTACATTTTAAGTGCAAAGTGTTTTGTATTTTTACATACTTCAGACCTTACCATGAGATATTTCAGTGAGACAAAAACATCCTGTAATCTGTACAAGAATACACAAAATGTGCCAAATGAATATTTGCAAAAATTATCTCGAAAAAACGCGAACCTCTTGATTTTCAACTTTATCAAGCAATGGAAAATGTTTCGCTGTTCCTTGTCCTCTGATTGCGTTTTTAAAGAACATAAATAGTAAAGCCAACCTAGCACTTAGAGACCAATCGTATTGACCCAACGCCATGGTTTGTGCGTTTTCCTGCAAAAGATAAAGTTAAAATAATTTTTGCATTTCATAAATCGCCATTATTACCAAAGCTGGATCTTCCATTATGTCATCCTCATTTAAAAACTTGTACTGCAAGACTCGAAGTATTTGCTCCATGGTTCGTTGTCGTGCTTCAGATAGCGTTGGTTTTAATGGATGGTGAGCGAATAGCGGATCATTTTCAAGGGTTTTCCATATCTTATGCTGGAAATGTGTGAAAAAGATACGTCTAAAAAAATCCGAAATAATAATAATAATAATTTAATTATAGGATTTCAGTCAACATTAGCAATCCACCAGTGCCCTTCCCATCTAAATAGGGATTTGGAGCACCGATTTCACAACAATTTGCAAAACATTTATGTCAATTTATGCAAAAATGACTTTTGTCAACATGTCCTCGCTTGCAGAAATTTAATGTGTTAGAAATATTGGTTAATTTCCGACACACAGCTTAACTTCAGCAACTCGTCTTTTTCCAATCTTTGCCAGAAGCCTTTGTGATCGTCATGTTTGTAAAATGCTCCGCATTTGTGGGATGAATTCCAATGACATCGTCAAAATCAGATTTTGTAGCTTTCAACCGAATTGCAAGAGCGAATCCTTGCGTAATTTCTCCAGCATTCGGACCAAGATAGTGGAATCCGACAACACGTTCATTTTCGCTTTTGAGACAGATGATTTTAGAGTAGCAAGAATTTTTATCCCTGGTGCATAAATAGAATTGGTATATAGAATTTAGATGAGTTAAGGCTGCTTTGCTTATGTATACCTTGACGGCAGAGAAAATTCCAAAGGCTGCTTAACCAAATGATAAACCTCGATTTGATCTTCTCCAAATTCTGTGATTGCATCCTCTTCTGAAAATCCTACACAACCATATTCCAACGGTGTGAATACGGTCGTGGGAATATTGACATAATCAACTAAAGATTCACCCCCTCCGTATAATCGTTTAACCAAGAGAATACCAGCTTGAATTGCGACAGGAGTCAATTCTGGCCTGTCCTGTGCAACATCGCCAATAGCGTAAATGTTCGAAATACTGCTTTGTTCTGCTGCGTTTGTTATAATCTTGCCCGAAATGGGACTAACATCCACACCAGCATTTTCTAGGTTGAGATGCGTAGTGCAAGGATCTCGACCCACGGCGAGGATAATTGTGTTGTACACGTCTTCGGAAACTTCTTGGGTTTCTAGGTTTTCAGAAGTGACGAGATATTTGGGAAGATCTTGGTCAGAATCGTCCCCAACTTTCTCAATTTTTGTGGGAACCCATCCGCGCAGTAATTGCACTTCATGATTTTCTAAAACTGTTCCCACCAACTCGGCCATTTGTTGGTCAAATCCTCTAAGAAGAATTGACCTAATCATAACGGTTACGTCTAATCCAATCCCAGCAAGAAATCCGGCACATTCTAACGCCACATAGGACCCACCCACAAGAAGCACAGTTCCAGGAGATCTTTGCAGGGAAAAGATGTCATCTGAACTGATGCAGTACTCACCACCCTCAATTTCTAAATATTTTGGTCTTCCTCCCACAGCAATGATGTATGTTTCGGCGGTAAGGCGTTTATCCACAGGGTTCTTATCGTTGGATAAGTGAATCGTGTGATTATCCAGAAATGAGGCAAAGTTGTTGTAGTAATCCACCCCGTTTTGGTGCAGGGTAGCTTTATACCCCCAATTTAAGGATTTTATATAAATCTGGATATTGTTGACCATTTTTGCCCAATCGTGCTCCTGTTTCGACCCCGTTGACCATCCAAAAAAGGTAGAATCGTCAATAGCTTGACCAAGGAGGGCGGCCTGATGCATCAGTTTCTTTGGAATGCAGCCAACATTTACGCAAGTTCCACCCAAACCCCAAGAAGTACCGGAAGGGGATGGCTTTACAAAGTCGCATAGAGCGACGCGTTTTCCTAATTTGGCGGCTTCCTTTGCCGAAGCGAGACCTCCCGACCCACCACCAATTATGATAAGGTCGTAATCGTATTCAAGGTCTAAGCTGATGTTTAGCGCCATGTCGCCTAAACAAGGGGGTGTCTTCTCTAAGAATTTACCAACGGTTACACCCATTAGAGATGTTACAGTTTCTCCAAGGACTTTACCGTAGGTAAGTAAAACCCAGACTTGACCAAAGTTTCACAAAATCCAATGAGAAATTATTGACTGCTTTAAAAATGTATAGATCCGTTTAAGAAATCCGTCTTTTTTTTAGCTAAGTATGATAAATTACACTTTATCAATTCATGTTATCTGTAGAACTTTTCTTTAAATGACACTTCAGCACATTTTCTTAATCGTCTTCAATCAATCTTATGGATTACGCAACTGCAATTTCATCCCTTTTAGCATAAAGTAATGTAACCCATCCATCATTGACAAATCACCTTTTAATCGAATCGATTACTTGTCGTTCTAATTTTACTCTGTCCTGAATCCAGACTTATTAGGAAGGAATGACCTAATACTTACCTTGAATTTTAGAGCATTTTCCTTTTCCATTATCAACTTCATTGCTTTCCAGTCAAATGTCGCTTGCTTTCTGTACAAGTCCAGTGGGCCTGGGGGAAAGTCTTGCAAGTATTCTTCATTTTGAGAAGAATGTGAAATTTTTGACTGGCTAGGCATTTTACTTTTACTACCTTTCACTTTAGTTTTTTTGCTTTAATTTTTGACACAATTTAAATATTTTAATCAATTTCACTCCAGATTTAAAAAAATAACTAACTGTGACTGATGATCACCAAATTATCCAATTGCAGTTCAAAGTCCACATTTATAAACAGCATACTGCGTAAACTTGCATAAACTTAGTGAAATACATATGAAAGAAATTGAATGAATGGGCATTACTTTAAGCTATTACAGTATGAATTTGAGTATAATACTAACATGATAAAGGTTCACATCTGAATAGTCCCACTTTCCGACTGCCCTGATATTTGGATCAATGCTTATCATTCAATGTTATATACGGATATATAGCCTTCAATGTAATACAATTATATAATAGTTCTTCATCTTTCTTTACTCTCACGCAATTTGCATTGGTACGGATAAATCATGACATTTTAATCCGGAGTTATGAATTGTGTAAATACGGTGGCGTATTTGCTATTTTAGCTGTGAAAATTATTGGTTAGTTATAGGCAGATTTTTCCATTCTTTCGAGATAATACATATGCGGCCGAATTTATGTGAACATTTTTAATTAAATTTTTAAAAGTAATTGTCACATTTCCTAGCTTATTGCAGAATGAGCTCGCATGCATCAGGAAAACAAAGTAGTCTCATCTTTATCAAGTTTAATCATTTTTCACCCGAAACTATTGCACCAAGCTGCAATCAACATTTAATACATACAAGAATCTGTCCACTTAAAAGTTTTGTAATGCAACAATGCCATCCTGAAATCTAACATGCAAACTATAAAATATTACAATTGACAATTCTCGTTCTAGTACTACTTTCACCGACCCAGGCTGATAAGAAAAGTTTATCAAACAGAACAAGATAATTTTGAATTTGAACAGTACGGAGTGAAATATGCATCTCCTTGTGAAGGTATGTAAATGAGTTAAAATAATATATTGATTACTATAATAATACAATGATTTAAACTTTCTTTTCAGCATGTAAAATTACAACATTAGAATTGGAAGCTAAATTAACCGAAACGGGTAAAAATGGGGATTCTCACAACTTCTTATCACATCGATGGGGGAAAGGATATCAAACGGAAGGAGTATAAGAAAAGTCAAGTGAGACTTATCGAGTCGTTGGAAATAGCATGTGATGATATTCTAACATACAGCGTGCATACATAAAGAAAGACAAGATTCCAGTAGATTTGCAAAAGGACAAAGTCAAACGTTTCAAACGCTGCATGGGATTGTGTAAGTTTGTAATTCGAATGATTTTGATAGCATGATCTAATTAATTCTAAATATACCTTCTAAATATACCTTCTAAATATTTTATTGCAAAAGGTTAAAGGTGTCAAAGTTGATTTAGGAATGCCGTACGAAATGTGGGAGAAACCTGCAGCGGAAATCACCGATTTGCAATCAAAATGTGAACGTCCGTTGAATGATTGTCTGTGTAGAAATATTGTGCTGAAGGGACAGGATGATAAGTGTTTATCGAAAAACCCGGTACACAAGATGTGAAAAAGGAAAATGAGAAAGTGGAGGGAGAATTATAGGATGCATTTATATATTATTATGGCCAATTTTGATATTATTAAGTACGACACGAAACGTGTGCCACTCACTATTTTGGAGTATTACATATTTATTTATTTTCTGAATTTTTTAAACAATTGATGAAGGAATAAGAAATCTGTATAACAGAAATAATAAAAATCAAATGAAAACAAATCAATGCAATGTTTAGCGGAACATAGTGTTTTGGTTGTATTGGAGTGGAGAAAGCCAAATTTTTGCATTATGCACAAAACATGTGTGCGATAAAAATATGAGACATTAATTAAGTGATTCCATTCATTTTTTGATCGATTAAGCACTTGAAAAGAAACAGGTTAAACACTTCGTGACCCATGAACAAATCAATAGTAGTTGGATGAACACGGATGACCCAATGATTTGCAACGTCCACAAAGATGCTGAGGGTGGTGCTTGCTTAAATCGATCTTTGATTCCTCCTTCGACTTTTCGAGATCCCTCTGCAAAAATTAAATTAAAATTATTGAATGACAGTTATTTTCTTATCACAAAAGCGCTCACTTTTATCCTTATCAAATACCTGTGAATGAGGGAAGACCATGATGTTACATTTTTTACACATTTGTCCAGTATTCGCCCAACTGTTTCCAGATTGCCACGTTCGAGAGCATGTAGGACAGATGAACTCTCCAAAAACACGATTCTCTCCTTGATACGGAGTTGACATTTTTCACCTGAAGATAAGCAATATGTAAAAAAATAAAAATATTATGATAATTAATAAATATTAAAATAATATGTTTTTGAAAATTATAACTGCTGCGATCTACAAAGTTTGAGCAATGAATATTATTATTATGATCATGCCATTGACTTACCTTAATCAATTCCTCAACAAATGCAAGCAATTACAAATTTCAGGTAAACGTGGAACCAAGGTCAAATTAAGAAAAAATGCAATTGAAACTACTTTTAATTTTATTAAATTATTTGAAGTGAACAGAAGAGTCTTCTGCTGTAACCACTGTCGGTCTTTGTTCAACTGAATGCTGTTGCCGAATCGGAGTGACTCACTTTAAATTCATTTATTGCCGACACTGACGCGAGTATGCAGTATTGTGATGGGATGCGATTTTGTTAAATATAAAATAGGACCCGCACCATTATACAATAATCTAATTTCATATTATTATTTTGTTTACACGATGCATATAGAACTGGATATCAGATCTTATAATGTGTACCACCAAATTGCACGTTATTATGATATGTAATGTAATAATTGCACTTATCATATCTCTCACTCAACGTCCCACGGGACCCCCAGCTAAAGAAGATCCTAATCTGATCGTTTTGTTTTACTCGTTTTACTAACGTAAACTTGAGATTAGAATTATAAACAATGACATGTATTTTGGAGTTTAACTACTACACAAGAACAAGTTACACACTTTTTGCAATTGTACCAATGAACAATGCTCATAATTAGATGGATGCACTATACGATGAAAATATTTTGCGAGGGAAAGAAAAAAGATAAGACCACCTGCCTCTTTCTTCGTCCCCATCAAACTGCAACATGCTATTTATTTATTAAATAAATAAAACGAGCTTTTTACATGATTATTTATTGCAATATTGATCACTTATCAATTCCACCCCCATTGAGAGGTGTGGTGGTGGTTCTTCCTCAAGAAGTTATAATCATAATTTAATTTATAATCAAATCATAATATCTACCTGCACATAGCAAAGGACTGATTAATAATACTATAATCCAATTTCATATACTTGAATAAGGTTGATGATTGAGATTGATGATAAAGTGATAAATATAATATTGTTAATTAAGTCAATCACACATTATAAAACCCATTATTATTATAATGATGGGCCAGGTTTGATGTTAATCAAACGACGTAGCAAAATAGAATATTAAATCCTAACTATATAAACTAAACTATTACATTTCTTATTAATTAGTAGAATATCAAGTAACTAGTAATTAATTAGTTAATCATAGGCAACTGTATGAATCTGGAAAAAATAAATAGACCGAGAGAAAGTCGACATTAATGAGAAAACATTTACTTGATTATATTGTAAGTAGCAGTGAAATAAAATTCAACAAAACTGAACAAAATGAATATTAAAGTATAATAATAGGAAGGCATTATGTGAATTTGAGAACAAATAATGTAAATATTTTTGTTGAGCTTGTTCATCATTTCAAGAGAGAAAGTAGAACTGGAAAGTTGGTGAACAGAGTGTACGTACTTTGTGTAAAGTATAAATAACGAAAGATTCACAGACAGTTATCAACAGTGCGATTCATAAAGAAAATTGTTTACGAAAAAAACTAACCATAACCGTATAAGTATACGCATCACTAATAATAATAACAACTGAGCAAGTTAAAAAATCAACCAAGTATGTAAAGTAAAAAGTTAGTAACCTTATAAATACTGATATCACTCACTGCATGAACACATGCAATTATAATTACTGTTACTACATTACAATAAAATATGTATCAATCATTACAATTAATTAAAATGCAGTAAGAAACAAAATATTATCATTATTTAGCAGCCACATATGCCGGTTCTCGGGTTTTGTTATCTGTTCAGAATAACAATGGCAATTTATAAGTACTTATAATCTAAATATTATTGTATTATTTACAGACTTCCTATCTAATTGCTTCTTAACTAATTTTAATGCTTGCAATATCTATTTACGGTTTGTCTTTTTTTTACTAGCAAAGAGTTGCCTTACTTTGTTTTGATTATTTGTGTAAAGCATGTAAAGAAAGATGAGATCATGATGATGATATATGTGTAGTAGCTCGTTCGTTGGTGTTTCGATTTGTCTTGCATCACAATTTCGAAAACTAAATTTTAATGAAGCTAAGAAATACAAATTGATGAGATTAATTGATATCGCACAATAAGTCATAAGTTGTTGAATAATGTATTTGTTCAGTACTTACCTCTTCAATTGTTGTGTGAATGAATTCAGACAATACGGGTTATCTCGACTGGAGTAGCATAAGGTCGTAGAAACAGAGGTTCAGGTCGTTCAGCTTGTTCTTCTAAGTCAATCTCTTCCACTGGTGAAAGCGTTGGTTGGCGTAATAATAATTTCACCATCAAAGCCAGAATTTGTCGTAGCAGCCACCGCATTAACCAAAGAAAGAAAGGCCACACCAGAAAAATAAGAAATCTGATCAGAGTTTTAAGAAAGCCAGGAATTGTTCCTCCATTCGTAATACCAACATTTCCACCGACCATGCCTACAAGAATTACATGATCACTCATTTATTTTCATTCAAAATTAAATAATTTGCAATTTTCCAGTACCAACAGCTTCAGTTGGACTGTATGTGAGCACTCGTCGTCGCACAGGCACCTTTGGAGGCCCCATGAACAAATTGACAAGAGATAATTGGGTTTTGTTCCTAGAATTATCATTTATTATGTTTCTTAATTTGAAATTTAACTAAAAATTGTTAATTTGTTTACTTTAGTTTCATGGAAGTACGAATCCAATTCTGCTGACTTGGGGTTATCGGGATTTTGGAATCTGTTTTGACTGTGTAGGTGATACTTACACAATCTGGCAGGCATTCTTTGCATTCTGCTTGCAGGCCAACGTCATATACATCATCTATTAATAGAAATTAAATATAGTAAAAATCTAAATCAAAATTTAAATTAGAAAAGTATTTACATACCTTCAACTGTGCTGACACAGTCCAACTCGTGTGGTAGGCACAAATCAGCCTCATATTCACCTTTAGATTACAAATAAATTATTAGCAAGATTAGGAGCAGGATTTGTCGGATTAATGTCTTACCTGGGGAGGCAATCAATTTGCATTTGCATTTAGCATAAACTTTCTTTGCGATGCACTCTGCCTGACAGCGAGCCTGTGTGTAATTGGTGTAGTATTTCAAATTCGCCAAGTGGCCTTCGTCCGAAAAGTAGCATTCGCGTACGTTCTTACAAGTGAGGTTTAAAACATAAAGGTTTAACATTAGTATTATCCAGAGTATGAATACGTAGACTTACGGGTGAAAGTATTCTGATTTCATCGTCAGCTAAAGTAACCTCTGGCGTGATAGAGATGGAAATCTCATATCCAAAGTCTAACTCGAATCCGAACTTTCTGACGTCAGGGTAGTCGAATGGATTATGAACTACAATCTGAATCAGTACACTACAATTAATATTTGACAAGTTATCGATTGCAATCTGATACAAAATTACAAGGAATCCATTTCCTTCCCGCTGACGACAGGCGAACTAATCTTCATCCAATTTGGCCATGAACCTTAAACCGGTTGGCTTTCCTGGCACTTTTTGACGATACGGGATCGCAATCTTAGAACTACAATTCAGCCCAGATTTTGAATTGACTGCATTCTTATCAAAATTGAATTTCTTCCACGAAGCAATGACATCTTCGGGATGAGAATGGCTCAGCATAATTGCCATGCTATTATTCCTACGACGATATCACGATGAGGTGGGGTTGAACTTAATGGCACGATAAGTTGAATAACTTACGACCGGATTGCTGCCAATGGTATTGAATTAAATGCAAACGACCCACCAAGCTCAGTGAAAGACTCGTGGAAAATATCTGAGCAGTTGCGCCATTTGCCTCCTAAGACGCATGCTGAAAACATTTCGTCCAGGGTCGTCATGCCCTTGATGAAAATACGATTCACAAATGTGTTGGCGTGGATGTGAGTGAATCATATATAGGTATTTTGGGTTACTAATTAGCTTACCGATTTAATGAAAGGTATAAGTTTCCCTTTCACGTCAGGGTTAGTTGGAGCGTCTTGACCAGTTTTGAACAGAATTTTTTTAGTTCTAAAGTTTGTACCTTTGTCCTCGTCCGACGAATTAATGAACTTGTAATGCTTTAGGAAAGACTCGTGGCCTTCACATATTTGGGAAACGTCCAGGAGTAGTTGTTCCACAGTTCTTAGGCTCCATGCTTCTGAATCGTTAGCAATGGGGAACCGATTGAGAGCAGCAGAATCAAGTAAGCTGCGAATGGGGAGAGTTATTAATTCATTTTATGGAAAACACGCGTACAAAAGTTTGAGACTTTCTTAACACATCATTCAGATTTATTTCTACCGGGATAAATAGCAGGTTATTGAATTTGAGCAATACTTTACTCCGGTTTAAATTAAAAACAATTTTCTAGTTTGTAGCAAATTCCTCTGTACAAACGCCAATTTTAGATAATTATTGCACTATAAAGTTGCAAAGAATGTAATTAACACACTTTCATGTAACAAAGGGATATAAAATGCATGCAATCATTCGCAAGGAAAGGAAGCGCAATAACAAGGGTTGCTACATAGTTGCTGCTTTGCGGTCATCGTAGAAATTGCAAACAGAAGTTGGAAACTTCTAACACTAATTTATGATTAAATAAAAAGTGTTTTCGAAAGTCCAAGTCTAGGCATGATTTCAAATTAGAAACGTCAGCGCCCCTCTGTTCCAATAATTCCTCCAACTTTATAATTTAATATACATATAAAGCAATCTGTTTCTCCCGATTTCGTTCCATTTCTAAATTTTAACTTAACGTGCGTTGTATGGCTCATATGGTACAATAGTTATGCATCAAATCTTAAAACAATATTATTATGATTCCTTTGACAACTATAGCATTGATGGTGAAGAATTGAATTTTGAAGTGAATAACAATTATTGTTATACTTTGTGAAGAATTGTCAAACAACATGGCCATATTATTGCATTCGCGTCACGAGGCAGACTAATGTTTTCCTTAGTCACCACAATTTGTGTGTTATTTGTTGAGAAATATGCTGTGTATGTTAATAAAGGCATTCATATTGCTATTATTGCTCAATGCTATTGAGCTTCTTATGCCAACATAAAAGAATTTAAAACAATAGGAGTAAGAAAATAAAGGAGCAATATACAAACCAGAGGAAATAAATTCCCCGAGTCTCGAAATCAACCCGCAAACATAATTTCTTATTATTCTCTTCCGTTATTTCAAGCAAGCGAATATAATAAACAAGGTATGTTAAATTTAGCTAACCTCGACAAGTCGGTAATTCCCGACGCCTTAAAACTCCCTGGTGGGAGTACCGTTACTCCAGGGAAAGGAATATTGCCTATATACATTTCCTTTGGGTCGCTGCGGATGGCGATAGGTTCATTAATAGTCTTTTCCATACCCCAGACTATGAGGAATCCTGCTAGGATGGAGGACAGTATTGTTCCCACGATGTAATATTCTGTCGAAAGAATTGCGTGTTATATGAAAGGTGGTATATTTCTTATTGTGGTAAACTTTTAAAATTACGGCTAAATTTCTGTAAAACCTCCATTGCATTTTTGCCATATTGTTAGCAACTAGTGACTGGAAGTTAATAGTTGAGAGTTTGACCAGCAACATTTCTTAATCAATATAAATACATTAAAGTGGGGTTCTCCGGCCAGTACCAACAGTATTTTTTAATCAATACATACATTAAACTGGTCATAGTGCTGCTGTGACAGGTACGGATTTACCCCGCATGTTACAATATAATTCGCAAATTTTTAAATAATTCCAGGCAGACCAAAAAACCCGAATTCCGAGCAATTCAAAAATCCTCTCCCTCCTGGAAACTGTCGATCCTTACGTAAATGAATTTGAAGACGTCCGTTACACCCTCAGCACCTGGTTGGACCTTCAAACATCTCCCTACCAAACCGGAAACTGTTTCGGCAACGAAGTCATCGACATCCTCTCCAAACAAGTTGGTTCCTTCGCCCATTTAAGATTCTTGGGGACAAAGGACTATTTCGAAGGGAGGACGAAACTAGCTTCAGAACTGGATAAGAACGAAGGTTTGCAGGATGCTTTCGTCGCAGTGGACAATTTTGACTTTACCTATGCCAAAACTTTGGACGAGACTTTGACCAAGATGGAAACTGCTTATTTCATCATGTATGATTCTTTCGTTAAAAATTGGGACGTTATCAAATCAAAGTCGCGAGGGTCGTATTCAGCATCAATTAATTTTATTAGTTAGTTGAATTGAAATCAGTGAGTCGTGGTGGGATCAGTGGGATGCGATGGCACGAAAGAAGCATTTTTGCGAATAAGTATTTGGCAAATTTCTCCACAATCTAAAATGCGAATAAATTCAGCAATATGCATAACACTGAGATATCCAAATGTATCTTCATTATCATCATTAATTCCAGTAATTCCAGCTGGTTTATTTGAATGACAGGCCAAGTCAATTTCATGGTCATTTCATTATCCATACATTTGGCAGAGAACTGCATGATGGTGGTGGATGCAAATACGGTTTGTTTGGACGAATATTTTACATTTATTTGCACACAGATCAAATCAGCTAGAAGAAGATTTGCATGTTCATAGATCACACAGATTTTTGTCAAAACTATTCTGACACCGGGCCAGGAGGTGAACGATTTATTGTGAATAATACTTTCGGATATACAGATAAGTCTTCATCTGTTGCGTTGCCTGCTGATTAGCGACGGAGTTTGCAATTTTTCTAAACATAAATTCTTGTTTTGGAAGACGAAATTATTGAGAAATTATTGGAAAAAGAGCTCTAAAACTGTAACTTTTTCGAAAGCAAGCAATTAAGAGGAAACATTGATTGGGTTTAATTGTCACCTGATTTCACCTGAAAAAGATGGATTCTAAACATCTGACGGAAGGTTTGAACTAATAATCTTATCTTTAGAATTGTGGCGTAATCAGCCGTATAATATGTAATAATTTTTTAGGGGACTTTTGCCCCCCACTGAAGGAAGGGAAATTAAGAATCTACAGCATGCGTTTTTGTCCGTACGCCCAGCGAGTTGTGTTGGTGGCAGCTGCCAAAAAGATCGAGTACGGCGTTAAAAAGTTATGTAAAATCAAACCAGAAATTAATTTTGATAATTGTTTAAAGGTACGACATTGTCAACATCAACTTGCGCACCAAACCAGAATTTATGTACTCGAAGAACCCGTCGGGAAAAGTACCCACTTTGGAACTAGTGGGGGTAGGTGGTGGCGATTCTGAACCTTGTTGCTTGTACGAGAGTCTCATTATATGCGATTACTTGGACGAGATGTACCCGGACGTATCATCCCAAGGGGACAGTGAGGCGTTTATTGAGAGACTTAATTCAAAATTTCCGTTGCAGAAGGCGAAGGATCGTATTTGGATTGAACAATTTTCGAACAGCGTAATATGATCAGACCTTCTTTTTTGCTATTGTTATTAATTTGCGCTGATTATCTAAAATGAAAGTATTTTCCCTATGATCGAGGATAAATAGGTCATGAAGTTAGATAATCAAGCGCTCATGCTCCCTCCAGAATCGTCGGACGAAGAAATTAAGGCAGTGCTTAAAGAACTGGTGGCTTCCCTCCAACCGTTTGAAGATGAGTTGGCTATTCGAAACACGAACTTCTTTGCAGGTATGATTAATTAATTATTCATTTTTTGGTAGGACGCATTAATTTATAAACAACACATTTTTTAAATGTAGGAAGTTTCAAGCCAGGAATGGTATGATTTTACTAATTTTGTGTCTCTGTCCTAATTTAGTGATTGATTTAACTAATTATTTGTTCTTTTAAAGATCGATTACATGATGTGGCCATGGATCGAAAGACTTCCATCTCTCGGTCTGCTGTGGGGGAGCAACTTTGACCTCAAATCTGCTAGAGGGGAATTTACCCTCTTGGTTAGCTAACAGAATTTTCACATTGTTATTTGCTACAATTAACCTTACTTTAATACTTTGATTGTATTTTATAGAATGCTTGGGAGGAGAGGATGATCAAAGATCCTGCCGTTCAAGAAAGCTATCTCAGCCCTGACATTCACTTCGCTTACCGAATGTCAAAGAAACGTGGAAATCAGGACTACGACTTTCTTATTCAATGAATTAAACCTTGCTCAACTTATTTCTATTTAGCAAGTTATGTAAGTATACTACTTTTCCATACGTGTGAAAAACAATAATGATAATGTTTAGGAATGCATAAAATTCTTTGAATTTAAAAACCGTGCTGTTTCAAGCGTTTCTTTGTATCTATAATCTAGGCGCATCATACAATAATTTTATAAACACATGCCGTAATCAATCATTAAACTGTTTCACATCAACCATTCTTCCATTATTTCGCAACACCGGTTGAAAACTTCATCCGCATTCGGTTCTCCGGAAACGGTGACCACGATGGACGCATATTCCTGAATCACGGGTTCCGAGAGGTCATGAAAGATCTTGATTCGGTTCATAATGGTTTCCTCGTTATCATCCGCTCTCCCCGAAGTTTGAGCTCGTTCCATTAATCGCGCTTTCATAGTGGCGTCGCTAACTTCAAAATAAATGATCTTTGTACATGGTCCAATTTTCTCTTCAAATTCTTTCCCTTGAATTGGTTCTCTGGGGTAACCGTCAATTAGGAATCCTTTCGTTTCGTCATACCATAGAATCATTGCTTTCTTTATGAGATCCAGAACTGCAAAAGTTAATTTAATTACGGTTTGAACGCTGACTTTCAAAATTTGAAATCCAAACCTATATCACGTGGAACTAATTGTCCAGTTATCATCATTTCATTTAACTTCTTCCCCAATTCGGAAGAACTTGCTACTTCGGCTCGAAGTAAATCCCCGGAAGAAATATGGGTCAATTTGTACTTTTCAGCAAATCGGGAACATTGTGTACCTTTTCCAGATCTGCATGATTAAATTAAAGACATTCAAATTGCATTGCGAACCCAACTTTATTCAATGCAATTACATACCCTGGCCCTCCAACAATCCAAAAGATTGGCTTTTTACCAGATTTCAATTCTTTCTCGATCTGCAAATAATTTGCAGATTAATTATTAATATTGACAGTTAATTATATTGCATGATGTAATACACCATTAACTAACCCGTGTCTCCCGTTTTCCACAAGAACACAGGCAACCCATAGTTGTATAATTATAGACAATTTCACTCCCACTCGTCCACTTATTTTATTCAATCATCAGTCGGACTTCCGGTTTTCTTCTGCTTTCTCCAATCCAAGTCACAATTTTTCTTAAAGAATGCCAAAAATGCAACCAAATATTCAACCAACTAGCAGCCAAACACTTTGGCAACCCTTTATTACAAAATCATATCAAATAAAATCATTATACATATTACATAATTTATTATTATAATAAATTAATTATTAATCATTAATTATTAATAAATAATATGTAAATCAATATCAACTATAACTAACAGTTAAACTAAACTACTTACCTTAATTACTAGTACTACACAAACACAATACAACCAGATAACATTTCACAACTGCATAATATGATTTCGAGTTAATAAATTATGTATTTGATAAGTGGATATCATGTTAAACGTTAATGATAGCATTAAATCTACCAAAATGCATTCATAAGTAATTCAATTTAAAAATAAACATTTGACGTGACACAATCTCATCCTAATTCTCTTCTGCCTGCCTCGATCGAGTATACATATTTGCACAAAATAGCGGATTTTTTGCACATAATTTAGAATCTATCTTCCGATTCTCTAATTACAAAATTCGTATTTGTGACCGACATACGTGATACCATTGTTTGACTATTTCCGTCAAATCCTCCAGTCTTTGATTTGTCTGAAATTTATAAAAAATTGATAATTTGCTTAGAAAAAGGAAAAAAATGCAAGACAATACAATTAATTTAATGCTAGAAAAAGTTATGTAATGTATCTGTACTTACTGGAGTGAAAGGTAACTCGTGTAACAGATTGAAGACTAGATGGGCATAGAACTGCTTGGAAAGCCATTCTATACTGTGAATTAAAATAATAATGAAATTGATAAGTTTAACACAAAAATAAAATACATAGCATTATTTTTGAAAATTACCTGCTTGTTCATGAAAACGTAGATGATCGGATTGACACAAGCTGACTGTAGAATAAACAATTAAATTATTATACTTGTCATTTAACTCATAATTAGCGACTAACCATATACACCAAGACATAACCCACGACATGAGTTACTAAAATGAGACACTTATTATTAATTACTTATTTGTGCATAATTATGAATTCCTTGAATAATTTTCTTCTTACCAGGATAATTCACACACTTATCTGCAACTTTGACAATCGTTATTGGAAGATAACATGCCACAAATGAGATGAAAATGACCAGCACCATTTTAGTAATTCGCCACTCATTCTTCCGATTTCGCGTTTCACGTACATCGGAACGAGCAGAGTGTCGTCTCATTCGATTTTCTGACCTAAAGAAACAAAAAATTAACGATTTATTTAATAATTTAAGTTAATTATTACAATACTAATAATTTGCACATTGATCCTATACTTACTTGTGCACAGTCCAAAAAATTCTAGTATAACAAAACACGATGATTGTACACGGGATGATGAATGCAGTAATGAAGAGAGCATTTTTAGACGAGATTTTGTTATCTCCTTCAATAATTGTGCAGGTTTTGAGTCTTTTGTCATATCCGAATTTTCCTAATTGGCAAAATTAATTAAAAATATTCAATTAATTAATTAATTAATTAAATAAAGAGAAAGTACCCCAAATTCCAAGTAAAGTTGGCAACTGCATGAGAAAACTGAACACCCAGCAAAACGCAATCATACATCCGATTCCGACAGGCTTGTAAATTCTCGAGTATAATCTATGACTCGTTATCATCATGTATCTGCAAAAATTGGAAAATTCACAATTTTGACAGAATTTTGTGCAAAATTAATACGTACGCTTGTATTCGTACCTGTTTACAGTAATCATTGTAATTGACAATAGAGAAACTCCCAAATTGCCGTATCTCATTAAAGGAAATAAAGTGCATAACATGCTCCCATGAATCCAGTCTCTATTAATAAAATTCGACGCACTGAACGGAAGTACGAGGAGACAGAAGAGAAAGTCGGCTACGCAGAGACTGCAATCAAATTATATATTAAATTGTCAAAAAATTCGATAATTTCAATTTTTTTAAGTAATTTTATTTTAAGTGATTTTTAACAAACCTGATGATAAAAGCAGTCGCCACATTTCTAACGCGTTGACACCTTGTCAGTGCAATTATGGTTAGGGCATTTCCCACAATTCCAATAATTATTACGATCACTATTGACGTAGCACCCACATTTAAGGCCCATGTGGGAAATCTGTCACAAATTGTGTCACAATTGTTTTTAAAAGACCTTTAACAAGGTTTTAAAACGGTAAGAAATTGACGAACCTTGAATATTCTGAGACCGTTTCATTCCCACAAGGATGATGTTCTGCAGTTGGTGATAATACAGAGTCTTCTACTATAATTGTTCTGTTTTCGTTCATGATTGCAGTTCAGGATAATATATATGTAACAATGGTTAAAATTCACTGCACTTGATTTCAGTCACAAACCATGCATTGCATTTTCCACTAATCCTGGGCGACATTTCTATAGGATAAAATGTTTGTAATATTAAATATTTGGGATTTTAAAGCGAGATTATCCATATTGTATTTTAGCTTATCGGGCGGAACAAGCACTTCATACTTCCTAATTATCATGAGAGAAGGTAAGTAAATATTTATGTAGTGGAAATAACTTTAAAATTCTCAAATATTATTAAACCCTTTGATGTTTTGTGAATTTAATCACGTATATGTATGTAAAGTACATATGAGATAATACGAATACGCTGAACCTTATACAAGATTGATGATAGTTAGTTATCGATAAATAATGATGATAACCTAACCTTTCTAATATGCTCAGATTTAGACTTTTGACCCTTACACTAAACATCTATATGTTAAAGGACGCCGACAAAATTAGGGAAACATTTAGTCATGAAATCAGGGATAAGCTCGTTAGTTTCAATACT
>JAQFZJ010000755.1:0-17504 GCA_034695645.1 Folsomia fimetaria
AATACAAAATAAGATACGTATTTTGTATTTTGTATCTTGTATTTTGTATTTTGACAAAGTATTTTGGCCAAGTCTGGTATTTAGGTTCATCAATTTCTAAATTAAAATCAAATAATACGATGTTGAGACAAGATTGGTTGGTTGTTGGTCATTTATTTCCACCATCTCGCCATACCTGCATAATATACTTTTCTTGCCCACCGATTTATCCTTTCCGTTCTCTCTTTCTACGTTCTCTCTTCTCTTGAAATAAATGGTAACAAAAATTTACATCGTAGATCTTTTACATGTTTATTACATAATAAGCGAGAAATAATCTTAACCAACTTATTCATCAACGCACGAGTAATACTGCGAAAATCGGAACAGTTAGCCACGATATACATAGGTTGCTAACTATATTCACTGTGGTACAGGACGATGTGTGCGTGGTGCAGCTTTATTGAGCTGACTCTGATCTGGTACTCATACTCATCCCGCTTATGATTTTTATGCCTGCTACAGATAACACACCATCACTTTTTTCTATTCATATGTAAAAGGAATACACCCAACGATAAGAAGAAACTAGCAACGGTGGATGAAGATGATATATCCTTCATGTATTTATAAACTCAAACTTCAATTTTGCTGTATAAACGGCATTTCAATGGAAATTGTTTTAAACAGTAAATCCTTCAATGTAAATGGACATAATAACCAACATTTCAATGGAATTGGTTGACGCGATCTAAGCATTTAATTGAATGGGATGAGATGTGACCAAAGGTGACAAAAACAACACCACGTATTCAGAAAATGCTGAGTAAATTTTTCATTCATTTCAGTATATTAATTAATCATATCGTTTTTCTTGTTAATCTCGAATTATGTAGATGTTGTTGATTTGATTTTGCAAAATCCTTTCTACATACGCAGTAGAATCAACCAACAAGATTTAGGTATAGTTCAATGTGATATTGCTTGTTGGGGGATCAATAAAATATGACCCTGTCTTGGTGCATATATAAGGTTTGTCATTAATTAATCCAATCCAAGAAACGCTTCGCTTACATATTTAGTTCCACTGTGGTCTTTGCTCTTGTCTCATCTAATCTCAATACATTTGCAATAAATATTTCAAATTCGAATACTTTTTCTGTACCATGTTCAACCGATCCATCATCATTACAATAATTTCCATTTTTGTAATGGAACTTGTAGTTCTGGGTGCGTCAGGACAATTATTACAAGAGAGGGCACAAAATATCAGCGTCTCATTTAGCCTGGCCGCAAAGTAAGTGAATTTAATGTTGTTGATCAATCAATAAATAGCATCGCCGTTAAAATAATACACATTTCACACTCCTAAAGAAGATAGTGTTGTTCAACTATTAAAAGCTTGAGACCATTAAACTTTCTTAAAGGTTTAACCCATGTCGTTTAACCGAGAGTCAAATTCTAACTTAACGGAGGGATGGAAAGGAATGTAACAAAAAAATTAATTATTTACAGGGACGTGCCAAATATGGATATTTTCAATGGTAATATATTAGTAAGGTGGAAATTTAAGATGAGTGGTTGAGGTATTTTAGTCTGGAATCAATTGCAGGGCGCCCAGATCCTTACATAGTTCTGACTTTATTTAATACGAAGTCGTCTCCTGGAATACAATTTGGAGAGACGAGCAAGTTATCAAACACCAACAATGCCAATTGGACAAACATCTTCAGCTTAAATTATCCTGGGGGATCACTTCAAGTATGTCGTTCGCTAATTAATAATAATTTGGTTTACTGGTTTAATATAAAGTTACTCTTCCATATTAATAATAATAATTAGTGGATTACTTTTGACCTCTGGGATGAAGATACAATGAACAAGGACGACGTGCGTACATATTTATTTAAATGCTATAATATATAACATTTTAGCTTGGAATATACACTCATGTTTTTAGATGGCTTCTTATTTATATTTTTTATTCTAATAGTTGATTGGGTCAGTGGACGTGACCGTGAGTACACTTGTGACAACGTTTGGAGGTGTTGTCAACGTCCCATTTACTGGAAATAAGGCGGGATCTAGCCGACTTATAATTACCCGGGTATGAGTAAAAATTAAGAGATATTCATCTGATACTGGTAGAAACAACACCATCAACAACAATACTATACCCGGGTTTAATTAAATTATTCTTTTCAATCACTGTCACTTTAATAGCTTCTTGCCATTGGTATTTATTTTAATTAATTTGTCCAGTTATGTATATTCGTTATTATGTGTAAATAAACATTAAAATAATATCGCTGCGATTTAAGGATAGTTATTTTCCGCCAATTTTTACCGAAATGTTCTTGGAAATTTGGATGTGTTGAATAAAATCGGAAAAACAAACTTTGTCGCGACGTGCCTCACACACGGTGTGTGGATTTCAAATCCCTCCAAAACTGAACAAATTATGGACCGTAATAAACTGTTGGGTCCATCCATTGTATGTTGGTTATCTCAGGGTGAACGTTATGCATTGCATGAATTCTCACTTCTATTACTCTATTAGTTCTACGTATGGTGTTCAAAGTATATAATTACAAACAAATCAGTTTATTTGCTCAAATACTTTACGAATGATGGCGTATTTTATTACTTGCAAGATCCTTCAAACAGGGAAATTATTACACTCGACATAATTTGGCTTATCACGCATCCGGGACCGAGGATTAAAATACAAGCCTCTCTGAAAAGCCATAATCCAGGCTGTTCCGTTATCACATTGTATAAATTTGGAGCAGCTAGCTGCATTGGTACACAGAACCACGTGACCTACCGTGCCCAACCCACGTGAGCTAAATTTCAAGGTCTGTATTTTTTAATGCCTGATGTTACAAATGATGAAACACACAAAATAAAGCAAATCAATAATGCACAAAATATGTTTATCTTATTTAAGGCGAACATAATGTATTATTTTTCTAAGCAGTTACTAAAGAGTTATTTAAATGATTTGACAATTTAAATGATGTAAATGACTTAGCGAGTAATCTGCTCAGAGTGATTGATGTGCGTCTGACGTTTATTTTGTTGAGGTCTTTCATTGTCTTTACTACCACAGATAAGATATTCGTTGTTATCAATGAGATTATAGGCACGCGTAAAAAATAAAATTACATATTGTTTGCGATCAGTTCGCAGCATAATTAAATTAATAGAGTGACGGAAAAGTATCAAAACTGTTTTTTCATCAGCTATGGAAAATTTTGGAACCATATATTTGTAATGCTTATTTTATAATTATCAAATAGAAAGTAAAGTAATTCTACAGTTTAATTAGCCAACATTTCCTTTGAGGATATTACTGACATAAATATATCTAAAAGCAAAGAAATATTTGATTGGTTTAGTCACTTACATCGCTGTCCATATGAATGAAGTGGATGCATCTCACTCCGATTTCCAGCACCCAATAATCAGAAGAGAGTAGTGAACAGAGTGATTCTTTGTCTTCGTGCTGAGGCAAACGAGTCGAGTTGGATGGAAGCTTTTGACAGATTACTTTGTCCTCTCACCATGTCCCTGCAAAAGGTGCTTTATAAAGCTTGTGTGTGAGTAGAGTGCAGTTTGCTATTATTTGTCGAGGCTTATCATTCGAACTTGGTTTGCCGTGGCTTATCTGCGCGACTTTTATTTCCGTCGCTTATCATCCGCGCCGCGGAAAAGTTCGACGATGTGGATGGTCATATCCAGTAAAATAAGTATGCCGGAAATGCAGTGATCACTGTGCTGATGTCAAATATTACGGCTTAGCAAAGCTCACCTTGTACCACCGGGCGAATGTCTTCGATGAATATATTTGGGTCGGCAGAAGGCAACTGACGAACGATTACTAGATACAAATTCGCCAGATGTCTTCTACTGACCCCCCAGTCCCGGTTTACTTTGGAAAATGTGCCCTCTTATACTAGATGTTAGAATTTTTTCATGTGCACTTTTCTGGAGTTTAAAAAGGTAATCTCCCGGGACCATCCAACGGCCAATACCTACACGATGTCTTGGAGACAACTGAGCCCAGAAGGTGACCGGCACCGAGAAGGATTTTTATGATCACCGCGATGCCCACAATGTTCGGGACATCTCGGTTCGCCAAATTTACGACGACGACTTGGGGACCTACTTTGTCCATTACGTCAAACAAATCAGGTCAAGGGACGGTCGATCTTACTTTGCAAACTGCCGCCGCAAGGTTAGTTTCTTAATCGTATTTAAATCATACTAGCAAACTTAAACTTAAAATTGAAATACAAATTGTATTTAATATTCAAAATCGTATAATTCCAGATTTCAGCCGCAGAACTGCCAGAATATAGACAGGTCCTTTCCTCCATTGCAAAGGAGATTCGACGCGTGTCGTATCAATTGCCCAGATTCATGGGAAACAATCTTGCGTCAATCTCGAACAGAATGGACGCTCGCTTCTGGGACCCATTCATCTGTACTGCTATTTCAATCGGGTAATTTGATTTTTAATAACTAGTTTGCAATTTTACATTTCAAAGTTGTAAATTTGATTTTCAGTCGCATTATTATGCGTCCATACAAGTGCGCTTCCGGGATATGGAACATTAAAGTTTTGCAGTCAAGAGGGGATAACGATGAGCCCGTCTGTGGCAAACTTTGTACTTTTGGGGTCAAGGAGGCCGAGGAATTCGTCGCCGTGCTCGAAACGGTACATCTCGAAATAGACGTGAGCGAGACGGATTTTGACCCTCCTAATGGATGAAATGGACGACGAGATTAAGATTGAATAACTTGTTTTATTTGGCTGTAAAATTATAAATTGGTTTTTATTTATATATTCCATTCTTTAATTCTTTTCCATGTATTATATATATGTAACTAAACATTCTGAAACATTCTGAAACATTTAAGTTCATCATCCTTGGCGACAGCGATAGTTTCTTTTGTATTTATTTTTTAAATCGGCAATTTAATTTACCTTACTTTTTATTACTGCAAAAATCAAAGAGAAAATTATTATCATATTATGAGAGCATTAAATATTCAAATAATTAATCAAATAAATAAATTCAATTAGTATGCATATAATTATTCAGTCATGTCATATCACGTTTATAAATAAAACAGGCAGTTGCATAAGAACGAATTAATAATTATAAATGTGTCTGAATTTGGTCACAAATTAAATTAAACGATTTGGTGGGCGTCGAGTTCTCCCACTTCTTCGAGGTGAGGGTGGGGTTAGAAATTCTTCTTCGTCTTCTGTGTCCGATTGTGGTAGTGGAGGAAGAATGAGTGGTGGCGCAGTCAGAACAACACGAAGGGGTGGTGGTGGAGGAGGGACAATAATTGGGGGTTGAATAAGGGGACGAATAGCAGCGGGTTGAGGCGGTGGTGGTGGGATTGGAATAACCCGCGGAGGGGGGCTCGGAGATGTCAACTGCTCTCTAAAACAATAAGCTTATCATTTCTAATGAACACTTGAAAGCCAATCATTTTGAGGGCAATCTTAACCTGGGTGGGGTGATCATCACGCCTGAAAATAAGTCTTCTTCATCATCATCAGTGTCGTCAAGTAGAGTATCGTCGTATCGTATATTCATATCGTCCGAAACGAGGATTCCAACCAGGTCGATTCCCACCTTGAAATCTCCAACATAAACCAAAATTGATTTTATGTTAGCTAAAATAATTTAAATAATTCAAAAATAACCTATTATACGCTGCTTGAATCCACATAAAAGCGGACTCCTCCCACAATAAGTCCAACAGTAGCAGCAGCGATACGTAATCCTGCAGACACTGTAAATTAAATTAATTATTAAAGTTATACCCCGTGGTGGACTGCTTTTTAGCACTGCAAATTAAAATAAAACAAATAAGAGACAAAGATTTATAAAATTTTGATCTACATACATGGAATGCGAAGTCAGTCTTGATTGATGATCTTTTCTTGGGGATGGGCTTGCCCAGGGTATGATGGAGGGGGTCCCCTATGTGGAATAATGGGGACCGAGAAATAAACCGGCACCTCATTTGTGGGTGTGAAGGCCTGCATCTTAGGTGGGGACGCCCGGGGGAGGACGACGGAGAGGAAGGGGAGGGACGCGGAACGAAACCCTTAAGCGACATAAGTCGCTTAAACTCGTCCTTGGTCCTCGTATGGCATTCCTGCTCCAACTTGACCTGCAACTGTAGTTGGGTGACCAAGTCCTGGAAAGTAGATATATTAGTTTGGATTATTTTGCATTATTTCACCAGAATTTCAATATTATTATATTCAATTTTGAAATATTTAATTCCTAATGTAATAAATAAATACCCCAAGATTTTTTAATCTTGCTTCCGAGTTTTTTAACTGATCCTCCAAACCGCGATACGCGTCAAGCATTACCCGACTTTTCACAATTAGTTCTTCACTTTGAGGTTCTTGGCGTAGTTTTCCCAACCACAAAGTATTTGGGAAGCTGGTGGGGGAGGGAAAACATCCGCAATGATTGGAAAAGGAGGAGGAGGGGGTGGTGGTTGTGGGACTGATGAAGGGGGTGCGGTTGCAATCTCGATATTCCCATCTTCCAACAAGACTCCTCCATTAATTTCGAAGCTCATGATGATTTGTCAGTCAAAACCCGACTGATGAGAAATTCCTTGTGCAAAAGTAAGTATGCATTCTTATTATCAAATTCATTCATTCATGGGATTTTTAAAAGTCTTGAGAGTTTTCTATTAATAAAAATGTTCTCACCGTCTGACAACAAAAAGGGCCAACTTTAATCTGGACAATGAGAAATCCGACCCTTTTATTGTTAAGGTTAAGCATTCAATTGCATTGATAATAGGTATTTCTCAGGATTTCGAACCATCTCATCCTGAATTCTATTTTGGAGAGAATTTTGACCACATTAAGATCCAACAATAAAGATGCATGAAAGGATTATTGTCAAGATTCGTAGGGATGCGTGCTTTGAATTTGGTCTGAGGGTAAAGCTCTTCCATAGGATCCAACCACTCAGAAATTGTTTATTCGCTGGAATCTTTAAAATGCATAGAATGCAATCATTCAAGTCTCCACTTAAATTGCAGCAATAATAATATGCGTAACTTAACCCTCAAAAAGGTCTTTTAGATTACATTCTTAAGATTCTTTTCAAACTCCAGCAAAGAATAAAAATCCCAGTAATGTAGCCTTGAATTTTCTAAATTGCCGTATATAATTCCTCCCCATGTTATATAACGTAGTCGTCAATCTCGAGTAGACCCAATTGTTTCATTAGCTCTTTAGCAAGCAGAAATGAGAGTGGATTTCACAGCTTATGAACATAAGTTTAAGGAAGGGCAATTTGATTGCCTGGTTTATTCGAAGTACCTCTGGAGAGTTGAAAGGCATTTTAAGCATTGTTGTGTTCATACTTCACTAGCGAACCTCCGACCTACGGGATAAGGTTAGCAATTGGGAGTGCCGTCGTGAAAGAAGTTGCAAATGAACACGAACTCATTCCATACGAAGGTAAGTTTTACTTATTTAATGGCTCTGGTATCATTTATTGAACATAGTTATTGTAACTTCAACTCGAATTTTATTGTGAATTTTAAGACGTGGAATGCGATCTGCACCCAAGGGACATCGCAGTCGACCCTAGAAATATAGTTGACCAGAAGCTATTCGATGAGGTCAACTTAGAATGGGCCGCAGAAATTGAGGAGAAGATTGGAGATGAATATTTTCCTCAGCCCTGGGAAAATCCAGATGAGACGACGACGATTCTGAAGCAGAATCTGTGGTTACCCTTCCAGTTCCTCCAAGAAGGAATAATTGAAAGTGAAAAGTGACGATATTCTTGAAAGTGTTAGTGCTAGTGCCCTATTTTATTTAAGACAAATGAACATCATTTTAAATCCGATACAACCACCATCCTCTCTCTTATATAGGATCATAATATTAGAGAATGGTTGGACTTTAGCTGCCTACAGATCAACCTCCATTCTTCAATATTTATATAATAATTATACCAAATCGAGTTGTTCTCCTGGCGGTGGCATTCTTAGACCCTAGCTTTAAAACCCGATTAACACTAAACCCTCTTAAGTCAATTCAGAGTCATTTTAAAACTTTAAAATCATACAAATAAAAGATGAGATATTATCTTATTCAATACATCTTCATATTATTGACTATACATTCACACAAATGCTTATACGCTGCCCTCATTCACAGCGTCGAACTTTTCCGCGGCGCCGATGATAAGCGACGGAAATAAAAGTCGCGCAGATAAGCCAGGGCAAACCAAGTTCGAATGATAAGCCTCGACAAATAATAGCAAAATGCACTCTACTTGTGTGGTTTGACTCATGCGAATGTTAAATTAATCCGTATTGTAAACACATACATTTACAATTGTAATACTTGAGTCTAGTGATTTCGTCCAATTTTTTGTACTATTGTCGAATGTTATAACTTTCTTTTGTTAGATGGATGCCATTTGTGTTGATAGTAAATACCTGAGCAAGGTGATTGCACAAGTGCCAACTGGTTACTTTGAAAATTCCTATGCGTGTGCATAACCAATTTCGGGCTACCGTCTTATTTCCTTTTCTCCACAGATGAGGAATTCCGATTTTTTTCTGGTAGATAATAATTTTTGCTTTGAATAGATTGCAGTGATTTTCAACAAAATTATTCATTCTCATAATTTCACAAATACATAATGACTGAATTTACTGTTAACCATGCAATGTTCCAGTTAGAAATAAATATCGTTAAAGCTATTGGATTCGTTTAAGTAAAATAACCCTGGTTTGATAAACCAGTACATTCACCGCCCATATGATATGTACTGATTTCACAAATTGAATCCCTTTCTGGTACTCACTATCAAGCCAATTCAGGTAAATTGCAATCATGTTTGTAGTATTTATAAAGTCATACACCCAACTCATTCAAATCAGGATTACAATGCTACTTGGCGCATACCTATTTGTCTCATGTTGTAAAAATTTCAATTCATTGCAGTTTGTTTACTAATTTGTTACGTGTACAAATTCACAGGAATCAATATATTACTCCAAGTACTATAAGTTTGAATTTGCATTGTGGTTTGTTATTCAATTCTTTTATAATCTAATTTCGTTTTGCCCCACATACCCATGTAAACCTATGTAAGCTGGTAATATCTACAGATAATGGGATTGAATTGACTATTTTTTTTAAAGAAGGGCACACATCTGACAATAAGATTTTTCTTGTGTTGTAAATTCCATATGTGTCATCAATCACACAGAAACAAGCCTGAGCAATCCCACATGGGAGCTTCCCATTGAAATTGTCAATCGAAAACTTTTTATATTCCTCGAGCTGTTCGATACTATGTTTGAATCCGATCGAGGCATACAATTTTTCCATGTCGGATCAGTCAACTGCATAGTTTTTGGACGTTGTCATTTTGCAGATGTCCGCTGCGTTATCATCGTTTTTCTATCATTTTTCTTAATTTATTTGAGCGTGAGTAGTTTAAAAAATTAGAAAGGGTAATAAATGTGTGGAAATTAGTATATTTATTAAATGGTAAGCATTTGCCACATTAATTAAATTATGCAGGCACATATTGAAAAGAAAACGATACTTTACTAGAAGGCAAATAAAAACATCCGTGCCGTCATTTAATTAAGAATAAATAAACTAACCATTGTCTTGTCCAAAAACAATGGTATTTAAGTCACCCTGTATTCACTTCCTTGACTCAGCATCAGCATTTGACCTGGATTCCTATTGTTTTTAAAAATTGAGTTTCATTCATTTGCCATAAACGGAAGAAACGGATGGTCATTATTTTGGTCCTCCTAAGCAAACGTTCCTTAATATGTCTTCATTCAAGATCGCCATTGCTGTGACATTTTTCATTGTCAGCTTTGTCCACCTTCTTCATTTGGGTAGGGTTATTTAGCTTCCAATTTTGACGAAGGAGATCTTAACGTAATACATTTTCTGTTTCCCAAACAGGTATTGGGTCACCTGTAGCCATGCAAAACGCGACTGATTCTCAAGCGAACAAGTTGGAAGAACTGGGTCACTGCGGCACAAATTTGTCGGCCGCAGCCTGTAAGAAGGGTCGCTTCATGACCCTGCTCACCAAACTTCGTGGCAACGGGACCCGATAGGGCAATTCAGCAATATGCATATTACAACCGTTCGGCTTTGTAGTTGGAGAAATTTCATGTTAAAATAAAGTAACACTGGCATATTTTACATTACCTGTGCTTGCAGCCATTTGGACAAAAACAGAAGGTCAAAAATTCAAAAACACATGCGATATACACATTTATAGGCTTGGATGCTTCCATTGAAACACTTAAAAAACGCCATGCCGATTGGGCCAACAATGAAAAATGCACGTCCAGATGTCGACATTATATATACCGCTTCCAACAGAAAGCATATTTCCTTTTGTTCCTGTCGTGTCGGATTACTTTCATTTGTTGGCAATTTCCCAAAACATCTATTCAGAGTTTACTCACTTTGGCTACGACTCGGTTTTAGCCAAGGAGAGACAATTTTCTTTAACATTTTCATTTTGGCTAAGTCAAAACTCAGTTTGGCTAAAGGTATTATCATATTATTGGCTAAAAACTTATTTATTACCAAATATAAATGCCCATTTCGCAATGTCTCGAACTCTCGAGACCCATTTTTTTCTCAATTCAGATAACAAAGTGGAAACACAAATATCCTCAACCTTCTTACCTCATTATATGTGACGTGTTTAAATGTTTCCATATTTTGGCTTCAACCATACTTTCTGGGAAACGGTGGAACCAACGCCTCCGTACTGGATTTTTTCAAAACGCTGTTTCGCTGAGTAATTCGGCTACCTCAAAATTCATCACATACATTTGGGACTTTTAATAATAAACGCACTAATTTGGTACATGTCGCAATCATTACACGCACACCCCAGGTAGTGGACCTATACACATCTAGGCAATGAGATAACTCATTGCCTAAAGAATGAACCCAAACCCACGCAATGGCATCCAACTATCATCTTTTCATAGATAGTTATGGCCAATGATAACAAACTTTATCTTGTGAAACACCAATATAATGCACGGGAGTGGTATCATAAATTATTGATGTGGATATTAAAGTTCTCTATGTTGTATCCGGTAGGCAATGAATTGACCGGAAAGTCCAATCATATCTTTTCAGATATTGTCTCACGAGATTCTAAAATGATTTGCGACGTTGAACCTAAAAAACGTTGATCGTACAACTCAAAGGGGGTCATCACAATGGCTGCCTTCTTGTTCACGGCCCCCATTAAAAGCCATCAGAAAAACCTCGGCCAAGAAAGTTATGGCAGTTGTTTTTGGGGATTAAATGTTTATTTACAGAATGTGCCATGCATTTATTAGATTGTTCTTGTTCAGCTGTACATATGTATGCATTATGCATTTTACACATAACTTAACAAAGAATATTATAGGAGGATTTCAAACGAATTTCTAACATGTCGCCAAAATAAACTTTCATCAGTTGTGTGTGCACTAAGATGTTAGTTTTTCAACTCAAATATTTTACTTCTTCAAAATTGGAAATGCAACATCCATTTTTCCAACAATAATTTATTGCATTTCTTTAAAAGGTTTCCCGGACTTTAGGAAATCAATTTGTTCCTGCATCCACTTTAAAACTGCAGGATTGTTGTCCTCATCAATCCCTTGTTGTGTATTGCTCAACGTGTGCAGCAACATGTTAGCCAGCATAAACCCGTACAAGCTCATCTTCCCTTCTTGACCTACTGTTTTAATCAAATTCTCTACATCCGTAAAAGACAAGTCCTTTCCTCCTGCAAAAGCATCTTTAACTTCGAAAGGATCAAGAAGTCCACTGGAATCTTTATCAACTTCTCCAAAACCAGCAAATTGGCCTCGAACGCCTGTAATTATGTTGTAGTAGTTGACGAAATTAATTCTCTCGGAAGAGCCTTGTGTAGCTGTTTTTATCTGTAATTGACAAACAAGTATATGTGATACGACGTAATCAGGAGAGAAGGTTATCCGAGATAATACCATCATTCTGCATATCATCTTGTCAAACTCAAGCTTTTCGGGGAATGACGAAGTTAGCAAATCCTTCAACTCATACCAACCAATTGTTCCAGTTGAGTCGGCCACTTTGTTAAAGTCTACTTCCAACTTAGGGTCAGGGTCGGCGATGTTAGGATTGGATTCTGTTTGATGTCCTTTGTCATCACCATTATCAGCTTCTTCTTGTGCTCTCTGGGCCTCCTCTTCTTCTTTGCGTTTTAGTTCCTCAGCCGCCTTGGCTTCGGTAACTTTGGCTTCTTCTTCAACTTTGCGCTTGTTTTCCTCTTCAACTTTGCGCTTGTTTTCCTCTTCGTCGACTTCAACGACCTCTCTTTTATAAATTTGATTAATAATATCCAGATTAATTACTATATGATGGTTCATAGATCCAGAAAGTTACCTATACTGAAGGACATTAGCTCTAAACTGTCCCTGCATATTTGGATGCACCCTGTACCTTCCAGTCACAATAATTGTGCCGCCAACCCACCAACAGCCAATTCCAAATTCCGTTGCCGCCTTCCAAACCATTGCTGTAAAGTGGCCTGTGCCCATTGTAAATCCAGGATTGTTGTAATTGTACACCTTCACTTCTTCGTACCACATGATACAGGCCTCTCGCACAGCACATTTGTGCATATAATCTTTAGCACTTTTCGGATAGATGTGACGCAAATAAGCCTCCGCTTGAGGGCCGCCGTACAAATTTTCACCCCACCCAGTTCCAGATGAATGCATTAGACCACCGCCAGCACGGGCTAGTCTGGCGGAGTAATCGTTTGCAGAATCGCAGGCCTGGAATGAAAAAAGTTATGGGAATGAATTCAAAAGTGTTGGGTGGTTGGGAAACATACGCTCTCGACAAGTTTTAAAGGAGGGGCACCATGCCTTTTTCGATACCAGTTGTGCATGTAAAGCCCGTACTCGTAGCAGTCTGAAATGAGAACGATTCTGTAAACCTCTGTACAAGTCGTAGTGGTTACCTACTTCCTTCGAAATCTGCTGGCATAACTGGTGGCCTTGGGGCGGCTGGGGCCATTTTCAATAATTTTGAGTGATCAGTATATTGCGATGTCTGAGAGAATAGTAACCCGAAACGTAAGTAGTTTTGCCAGCGTTGAATGGAATTCAGTCACGTATATTATCTTATCTGAAGGATTTACGTTGGCAATTGAGTTGGTGATAAGTAATATGCCCGATGCTTAGGTATAGAAACGTACATATATATATCACTGTGTGGTTTTTGTGATTTGAAGTGACATTACCTTAATCAAAGGGTGTTAAGTGGTTTCATAACATTTGACGCACAATGCAATTTGATGGATAGGCTTATTTCGCAATAATATATCAGAATAATCTGGGTTCACAAACTGGGCTCTTATAATCACAATCCAATGACCACTTATAAGTCATTTTCACTTTCGAGCAACGGTGCGGATGCATGCTCAGGTTCGGTCACATCTCGCATATAAGTGACCACGAAATAGGTCTCCTGGACTGACTTATTTTGGAAAATAAACACTTATTTCGACTAAATCTGTCCGCGCTGTTCAAATTTTGGTTTCATTCAATCCCATCATATGATCAGTCGAATAATTTTAACACATTTTTAAGTCGTGCATTGAAGCAGTAGTCACTTATCAGTGGTTTTATAAAAGGACTTATCAGTAGTGGGAAATATAATTTTAGATCTTTGAAAACCCCTAATGTTTTTAATCGAATTATAATTTAACAAAATTTGGAAAACATGTACAGTAACCAATAATTTGTTGTCTTGTCCAGTCTCTCGTACGTTTTTATCTCCGTGTCTTTAAATTGCATCCCTCCAGATTTGTCGGACAGAAGATACAAATTCTTGGAGTCATTGGCAAATGTCACCATTTGCAACAATCCAATGTAGACAATAAAATTGCTTTGCAATTGACTAGCAATGCCAAGGCATGAAGTGTTCAACGCAGATTGGAATGGGAGTCAGATGTTATTGTTCCTTAATAAATTAGTAGTGTATATTAGATTTTGGCTCAGGTTCATTATGTGTCATTTTTATTGTCAATTTTAAGTATGGTTCAACATTTTTAGGATTTCATTCAATTTCGAGTCATTAATTCCATTTGTTGTAAATAAATACATTTCTGGACTTTTGACATGGTATCGTTGTCCACTCTTCGCTGATCAATTGTTTCAACCCTTCCAACAATCTTCGCAGTCTCCATAATTTAGCAGCGTGTAGCTAAGCAATTATTTTAATATGTAAATAAATCTATTTGTGCCACATAACTATACCACTAAATTCTCTTATTTCCTGAAGAGCTTGTTGCTAACCAGAATAAATTTCCTTTCGGGTCTGTTCAACTGAGCAAAGCAACAGACTCAACCGCAACTTAAATTCATAACAAGGGATTTAAAATTTAAAAAAGCTTTGTAAAGTTTTTTTCTTAATCCAGCTCGTCAATATTCATTGAAAGGTCCACAAAACCGGATATTCTAGATTAAATCATGAATTATTCATTTCTACGTCGATAGTGTCTGTCGATCGGACGAGATAAGGAATATTCACATGCTATCTATGAAAATCATTGCGGAAATGAAATAATGGACTTACAATGCGACCACGTGACGTGTCAACTCTAGAAGATGGCACCATTTCCACACGTTTAGATCAAACTGGTAATTCTCAATTTCAATTCCAGTACACTTCAAGCAAAAGAGATACATAATTATGGGTTTAAAAATCCTTAGAATACTTAAATCACAATTTCATCCAAACCAGCATTTACTCATTTTTGCAACAACTATGGATTGATATTGCTGGGATCAATGAAGTTGATCGACGCATAGTTCAGTCTCCATTATCTGTACGTATATATGCAATTCATGTAATTATTTAAGACTGTGTATAATAGCATTTAGTATTGTGCAGTTCAAGGCGATCTATGGTGGGCTAGATGATTCTTGGAATCGGTACTTCCTACCGAATTTGTTATTGTAAGTCAGCATTAACTTAAAATCTACTTTTACTAGAGTTTGGACTTTTCTATCAACAGCATTGCCTATGTTTCACATACGAGATAGAATCCACATGACCCTTTCCCGCACATTGGCAACTGGGGTTAATCGCTACCAAATTTTACTGTCTTATTACATAAGCGATTTCCCCACAGTAATATGGCCAGCGGGTCTCATGTTTTTCTTTGTCGAGCTGATCAAATTGAGGGAAGTTGGACCCTAATTTTTTTCATTTTTTATCTCCTTCGCGTCACAATGATGTCAATGACTTTGCTAGTTGGGGCAATGTGCAAAAAGGAAATGGACGGGGTTTTAGTGATTTTGCCAATTCTTATCATCATGGCTATGACATCAGGTAAAATGATACTAACTAATTAATTGGTAATATTCGCCGACTGATGTATTATTAATATTTGTTTTAGTAATTTGGCATCTCTTGTTTTAGGTGATGACGAACCCCACCTATGGGAGCGTGCCGATTTTTACGGCGATACTTCTACATGTGAAGATGAATCTAAGAAACAGGACGAAACTGTTAACGTTGCACAAGCACGAGGTAATCTTTCTACAATTTATAACTAAAACTATAATGTAAATAATGTATATTTAGAAGTTCATGTGTTGTTAGGTAAGAAGAAACGACAAGCCGCTTCCTGTCATAAGGCGAAACAAATTGGAGAAGTGCTAGATTTGCTGGAGCAGTCAGGAACTGATAAACCAAGCTCACACATGGATGCTATTAATGAGAGGAGTCCGCAGGACGAGATTGACACAAATATTCATCAAAAAGATGTCCAAAACAATGCCCCTCAAGATAATGTTGAAACGACTGATTATCAAAATATGGACATTATCATGCAATTTTAACATTTCCATATTTTAACAATACTTTTGTTACAGGTAAGTATGAATCGCTGCGGAAAAAGTACACTCGGGTAAAAGAGAAGTATATCTCTATGAAGGAAAAGTTTCAAAAGTCGAATGACGTATGTTTCATTGTTGGCCTTTTATTTAATTAATTGGAAATTAAATAATCAATTGAGATGGTTTTCTAGATGGAGTTATATCCTGGGCCAGGGGTTTGGATCCCACAATCGGTGATGGCCTCGATTTGAGTTATGTCGCCCAAAGCTACTGTACTTGCCCGAAACTTATTCCGTCATGTTTTTACAACAGAAGAACTTTCGCAGCACTCACTGTATGGGAGGAAGTGCAATGCAAACAAAAATGATCAGCCATTGTTGCCTGAGATTGACTGTGTAAGAAGTGATGCTGTCATCAGTAAGACATTTGTTCATTTGTATTTTCATTTGTGTTCTATATACTTAACACATTATATTCTAGGTTTCGTCCTCAAAGATGAAGGCTGTGATGAAGCACCGGATACTGGAAATCCCGCCGCCGACAAAATCGTGGCAAAGGCAAAGAAGACATTGAGAAGTGAACTTCAAAAAACACTTTCAGAGTTTCTTGTCGAGAACAGGAATAATAAGTAGACACATTTTAAGATGTTATACTATACTATGAATTAGTAAATAAAAATAATAAATAGAATAATATGCAAACGATATTATGGTTGAATTTATTGACACGACTTTTTATGCATAAAAACCAGCCAAATTTCGTACCAATCACTTCTGCATAATATACTATGCATAAATCAACAGTTATAATTTGTTATGCATAAACCGTTCTACATAATTCACTGGTAGTAAATAATTATGCATACTTCATTCTGCACAAAAAACCAGCCAATTCCTGCTTAAAATCCTGCATAATCATGCAAAAAATGTATGCATAAAAACACGTGAAATTTTCACCCGGGATATATTTAGTCCAAATTAAGATAATAATTAAAATATAAACTTGTATAAATAATGCTGACGATCCATGGCTCCAGTTGTTGTCGAATAATATAAGATTTATCTCACAAGTTAAATATGTCATAAACTATATATAATTTCCTGTCATGGACAAGATCACCTTAATCAATTATAATGATGTGTGTAACTGTGTAGCGATGGAGGACAACTGAACAGCTTATTTGAGAATGCTAATTGGGTCTGTCCTCATTAACATTATATTGTGTTTTAACCTTCACTCCAGTTTTGTTGTATAGTTTTTGACTGTGCTTTCTACACTATGACCCAAAACGGGGTACGAGAGTGTGCTCTCTCGCTGATGACTGGTAATAACCAGCTTGGAATTTCCAAGGCTAAGCATAGTCGAAACCCCGTTTTTAAGTCTATAAAGGCTTTTTTCCTTTTTAGCCCGAGCCAGGGCTTATGTACCCGGTATGTCCGTCCGTCTGTCCGTCCGTCTGTGTTGCGATAACTCAAGAATGCGTTGACCGATTTTGATGAAATTTTGCACAAACATGCATATAGGCAATGCGACGAACGAGTTCGAAGATGGGCTTG
>JAQFZJ010000756.1:0-17497 GCA_034695645.1 Folsomia fimetaria
ACAGAATGTGAAATTTCGCACAGTTTTTGCATAATTTTCGCACATTCCAAACAACCCTTCCCAAAATTCTAAACAATGTCCTCTTAAAATCACCATGACAACCCAACCATTCTATTAAACAAATTAAAAAACCTGAAAGTTGAAAAGTATGAAATGAGTAAAAGTTGAAATGGTACTTTGGGGTGATTTGGTTTAGTTGGTTGGTTTGGCTATAAATTCACTTAGTGCATTTCCATCTAATCCATACTACTAAACATCCGGATGAAAAGTTGATTCCTTTTGACATGATTCTTTCACCATCACCACCACCACCATCACCACCACCACTTTCTTTTAATAACGAGACTCACATTATCATTATTATATTGCATACGTACTTGATAATGATAATCATGATGATGATAAGCCTTATTTCGACCATGCACAGAAGTTTATGGTAGATGAGTTGACTTGACAGGACACATAAACCAGAAGGAAAATGACGATCGACGACGTGACAGAAGTTCTCAAAAAGTATATGATTTTGAATGCTTATGTGTCCTTGTCAACTTTTCATTAATTCCTTTGAAACTTGTAAAATAAACAGGGCAAGGCAAGGCAGCAAAATAGTTAATACTTTGTTACAGTTGCATGCAAGAGTTGCTTCCTCACTTTACAAAGTTAAGTTGTATACATAAATTCCCATAAAATAAGGGTGTACTGTACTTTGAAGAACCTAAAGTTGTAGGAAAAGCGTTTAGTTTGTGTAGAAATAAGTGAATTTTGGTAGGTTTGGTTGTATTTCGGATTGGTTGGATATTACGAGGTCATGTTTTTCACCAGCCCATTAAACTAACAACAACTGAACAAGCCTCCAACTTTACGAGGCACTTGATGATGACACATTCATTTCACCCTGTTGAGTACTCAAGAAGACGACGATGCCTCCAATTTTGACACCTTCCTTAGTTTCGTCGTCTTACCCAAAAACCACAAATCTATCCATGCATAATAATAAAGTACTAATTCCCCCTCTTCTATATTTCTCCCTTGTATCCATCCATCCTTAAATTATCTAGGAAACAGAACCTAGACCAAACCACATCTTCTTCTCTACTCTCCTGTCCAAACAATTAACAACCATTTATTTAAGTGGCAATTCCTTTCAGCAAGTACTCTGCTGACTTGTGAATTACTGCTCAACTCAAATCCCACAAGAACAGATCAGATTAATAGAACTTTAGCTTAAAATGTATGTATATATAGGTATTTCGTGATGTGATGGTTATACTATTCTATACCACCACAGACAGCTATAAGACTATTATAGACAACTGTATACTAACGTTGTAATAGCTAAATACAAAATACTACCAAAAATTTACTTAATTTGAAATGTAAGAACTTGATTAATCTGTTTTTCAATGGAGGGAATAAAACAGGTCCCGTCTCGTCGTCCAATAATCCGACCGGTATCATAAATTATACTCCACTAACATGCATCAATTATTATTAAGACTCATAAATCAGAGCAATTAATTATTAAGGTGGTGGTATAGTGGTAGTAGATCCTACACAAAGATTAACTAAGCTGCTTCTTTCTTCTTCGTTTTTCCGATCAAAATGAAATGAACCCAACCCACCCTATTACATACTTATACTTAAATAGGCTAAAACTCGTGTTCTTTTAAAAGTGAATGCATGCATGCATGCTGTTGAATTGGATTGGACTGGATTTACCTCTTTTTGAAATCATCTCTCAAACTACGTAACCTTTTCCTTGTTATTAACGACAATCAGATTTGGATCAATACGTAATAATAATCCTCATAAATTTATTATTCTACAATCTTCAATTAAATTAGGAACATGATTTGATTAGATTTCGGCTTAATTCAATTTTTAGAGAGAAAGTAAGAGAGCTAATCCCCTCTTTTTTTCAAACACGAAAAAAGTCAAGTTAGTTAGTTAGTTAGTGACTGGAATTCGTATCCATTTCCTTAAGCATAAAAGAAGAAAGGTCCCTTTATTTAAGACGAAGGGAAGGGAAGGAAATGAAATTAAATAGGCAGAGTCATTTACTTCTTTTACTTATTTTAACGACTCCCTTAAATTCCCACCCTTAAATTTCTTTATTTATTTAGTTTGTAACCCATACCTCAATATTTCTCTTGTCTTGTCAACTATTAATTACGCATGCAGTTTAAGTAGCCTCATTTAACTTCACATTCTCAAAAGAAAGAAATATTGTGTTATTTCAGCCTTTGACAAATTTACAAGATTAATTGCTATGTACACACAGAAAAAAAGAAATTTGACCATTTCCGTTCATTTTAAGAAGTGGAGTAGATCAATACAAATAATAAATGCCAAAAATAACACTCTTATTATTAAAATAAGCAAGTATTCACTCATATGTACCACTTCAACCACTTCACCCTAATAACAATTAGTATCACTTTTATCAAGCCGGGTTGTCGGCGTGAATGAATGAATGCTTAATAAATAAGCTACTGTAATAAAGTACTGTACCTATATCAAGTCACCCTGCCTAAAGTAAGATTAATCGTGGCTTGGAAACTGCAATAATAGTAATAATAATAATAATACCACCATGATCATCTTTTTCCTCGTGAAAACTTGGATGAAGCAAAGCACATTTCACGCCTAATCAAGTGAAAAGATGATGATTCTAACGAGAAATCACTTCAACTCTCGATCCAACCAGAATGACTAACTAACTAAATATCGCACCATCCTCCTCATCATCATCATGATTTCATTACAACCATTTTCCAATAAATGCAACTTACTATGTATATAACACAAATATAATAAAGGGAGTTAAATGGCCTAGACTAATGTGTTGAGCTACTAAACTGATCTGATCTGATCTGCCTTCCTCTCTTTCATCCTTCTTCCTTCTTGTTCATTTGCCATGTAATAATGTGAGGACAAACATAACATGAATGCAATGCACCACTTGACTAGACTACTCTGTACTTTACTTCCATGAATCATCCCCGCTTCTGTGCACCTTTGGAATTCTGAAGGAGCAAATCTGTTCTGTTACCCGGGTTGTACATATTGCATTGCATGTATTTCATGCAATGCAAGCCGGGTTAAGTTTTAGTTTAGTTTAGTTTAGAAAGCAATAAGTTACAACCATTTGTCATCATGGATGGATGGAGGCATGATGGGGAACTAAACTAAACTATTGCATTGCCTCCACTTCCTTCCTTCCTTCCTTTGTGTGTTCTGTTCTGTTCTATTTATTGGATGGACACATACAATTGTGCTCATTTATTGGATAAGAAAGAAGTCGTGTTGTATATTATTAGAAAATCAACTTGTAGCAGATAAGTAAGTATTCGTAATTTGTAATGATAATGACAATAATGTGCATCAAAGCAGCAGAACCACACATTCATTTACTAGTGCTGCTGTTGATTTTGGCTCGTATCCAAATAACGGAAGGAATATAAAAGGAGCTGAATGATTGAATGAATAATGAAGGAATGAATGAAGCCAATAAAGAAAAATTGCGGTAAGTTGGTAAGTTATCTATTTGGATAACTTCCATCCAATCCTTAAAAAAGAAGAAAGAAGAAGAAGAATAAGAATGGGTAACACATTATTATCCTTATTATAAATATAGCATTCCATTTTTATCAAGAATTGTAAAAACACATGAATAAATACAAGTGAGAGTGAATACAGGCACGAAAGGTTTCCATTTCATGAAGGATCCTCCTCCCACCTTTTCCTTATTTCCTCTCCCACACACACACAAAAAATATAATATAATTAACAAGCATAAGTAATAATAACGTGTTGACGAGTGAATGGTGGTGGTAGGATGATGATATTATGAATATTATGAATTATATAATATCCTCCTGATCACATTTCATGTCACTTATTGTTTGGTTTTAATCACCACCACCACGACACCTGTTCTCTATCCAATTCAATTCAATGCTTCTCCTGCAAGAACAGGACAGGACACAAACCTTCCTCAACCAACAAATAACAAGCAAGATAGAGATAATTAAGAGAGAAAATAATAATAAGGAAAATGAGACGGATTTATTTATGCTGGACAACGCAACACGACCCGTAATAAAGAGACAATGGGGGGTGAAGTTAAACCAGGGAAATTTCATGTAATAATTCAACCCAAAAATATCTGTGGTAACAATAATATCATATTTTACATAAGTTCTTATATCCAATCCAATACAAACATAAGAGAATAATAATAATAATAATGATGAATATCTCTATCTATTTCTTGGAGACAAAGAAAGAAAGAAAGAAAGAACAGATACAAAACTATAACACGTGTCCATGAAAGAACACATGCATGCATGCACCCCTGCAGGGAATAACACAATTTGCAGAAATCCTCACAAGGAAATAGGTTAGCGTCATCATAATTATTTCGTGTGATGGGATGTGATGAAAGAAAGCAGCCTATTAATTAATTAATTAATCAAATATTGAAAATACCGATATGCAACCATGTGCAGCAAAGAATAATAATGATGAGCTTGGTATACATACATATCGTGTCTTTTTTAATGAGAAATAAGATCCAATAATCCAAGCAACCCATAATTATCCCACCACCACCAAACCAACCACCATCATGTACCGATCTATCGGTAAAATAAATTTGCTTGATTTAATTGGCAACCATAGTTGGTGTGGTGTGGAGGTGATGCATGCATATCATCAAAAAAAGAAATTGTTGTTTGCTTTGCTCAAAGTAAAGTTTAAGTAAATGCTTTCATATAAGGAACAGAAAACAGACCAACTTATTAGCACCACACCAACTGACTCGGATTCTGTCTTGCGAATTAATTGCATACATTATTATTCGCAAACATTGATGCATGCAACGGTTTGGATATGATCTACTACTTCTCACCTGTCTCTCTCTCTCTCTTTGCATAATCTGTGTGACGATGATGATACGATATGATACGACGACCCGGATTAAGCGGAAATGTGTGTGCTAATTATAATTTTGACAATATCTACGTCTCATTTTACCCCGCCTTCTCCTTTCATAAAAAGAGGCACATTATTATTATTATATTCTTTTCTTTATGTGATGAGCTAATTTATTGTCACCCACACCACACACCACACCACCCACTCACTCTAAAAAAAACACATGCCAAAAAAACCAAGTCGACGACATCTTCCTATTATGAACCAGCAAAGGAAAAGTGACAAGTATGCATTACCATCCTCATTTTTACATGCTATTATATGTGTATTAAAAAACAAGAAAGCACGCAAATGACACTTAATTAGCCTGACTGCGTCGTCGGTATGATGATGATGATGACATATTATTTGAAAGAATCATTTGTTCCTTCCTTCGTAACTCGTTGCTTCATGCAAAAATCGTTTATCCATCCATCAATCCAAATTAATGAAGGTATATTTCACCAATCAAGGAAGCACGGCACGGTTTAAATTACTCTCTCTCTCTAATAATTTACTCCAAGAAGTAGACAACTCTTCTTCTTCTTCTTGAACAGAGAATTGATTTCTTGAGTGAGTGATTAATTCCAGTTTAAACTTTTCCTAAATAACCAAAAACTAAGTCGAACCCCGGTGATTATAAAGCAAGTCCTGTGTTTTCCAACTTACTTAAAGTCTTAAAATATTCAGGCTAAGCAAGCAGGCTAAAAGCTACCCGATATCCACTAAATCCATCCATAATAAACACTTCTTTTATAATCAAGCAGCACAAGTTAGGTAACCTATCCAACTTCCACTCCGGTTTACATTACATTACATTGCATTGCATGCCTATCAACCATTTCGTTTCGCAGGCAGAAAGTGTAATTTGAGCCCAAACCAAACTCCTTGTTTTTCACAACTCGTTTAAACAAAGACTTGTTTTAATTGCTGTTCTGCTCCTTCCAATTTTCAACAGAACAGAACAGAACAGAAAAAGAAGATAGATATGTTAGATTACGAACGAGAAAGAGTCGTCGTCTTCTAATAACGACGACGATGATGATGACGACTAGAATGACGACGACATTATAAATTTACTCGAGAAAGGAAGGAAATATTATTTTACAGCATGCATAACCCATTTCTTAATCATCTCAACGATAGGTAAGGTAAACGCTGGTAGAGAAATAGGAATAATAATTATGACTGTTTATAATGACCAATCAACCAAGCAATTTAACTGCTTCGTCAATTTATACAAGTCAACTCAAACTCAATAATAATTTCTCTCTTTCTCTTTTAATTGAGAAGGTTGTTGAAATATTACTTAAATAAAGTTCAATTTAAACTGTATCGTCCATGTCGATTGTGGATGTGTGTGTGTTTGTCCAATCCAATCCAATCTAAACCACTTGGTTTGAGTTGATTGTTGTTGTGTAAACTATTATGTATTCATTATTATGTGCGGCATACTTTCCAGTCTTTAAAGCAATAATTCACTTAAATAATTTGAGATAACATAGAATAATAGAATGATGAACCCGGCATATCTGGATCATATCATCATCATCGATATGGCAGAGCATAATTATTAAGTATTAGTTAGATTAGTTAGTTAACTATTCCGTGCTTGTTGACTCTGTCCTGGCTGGTGAAAATGGGTCCACTTCCACTCGATTTATAATCAAAACGACTGAATTTGGTAGTGAAGTGAGGTTAATTCCTACAATATATGTATGTATCTGACGACAACAACGAGCAAATTTAATTGCGGGGTTTTGTTTGTTATCGTATGACCACATCTTAATTTTGTCTTGTATTTATTTATACCCGAGGTAGCAGCAGCATTGTTAATCCTGGATGTGATTAACCCTAAATTCGCTAGTATTAAATAATTAGTGGTTTGGTTTGGTTTGGATGGAAACCTGCTCGCTAGCTTGATTCTTTGTATTTATTCAGGAAGGAGAGAAAGAGGAGAAAATTAAAGATCAATAGAAAGTAAATTTGTGCTACCTTTGGGACAAAGTAAATTTATATATATATAGTTTTCAATGGTGGTGGTGGTGATGGAAAGTAAAGTAAGTATTAAATTAATGGGGCAAAGAAAAGCGCGTCTCTCTCTTGTGTGTCCTGGTTGGGATATACGAGTACAACACTTCAAGAAAAGTCATTTTCAGTGTCACTGCAATTCAATAAAATACATCGGGATGGAAATACATGCTGAATGAAATGAGATTTCCTTTTCTTGACGCTTTACGACCAGAAAGAATCGGTGGTGGTGTGAAGTGGTTTTTGGGCGAAAATGGACCGGACGTGCCCACCAACACCACCACCACCACCACCACCGATTTTCGGAGAGGAAGGAATTGATGATGCGGATGAGATACATATTGCACCACCACCACCACCACCACTGCCTGCTTTCACTATGTATGTATATAGATTATAGATAGACCCGGATTCAGACAGGGTAGTTCATTCCATTCGATTAAGTCTGAGGATGATGAGAGGAGGAGAGGAAAAGAGGATGAGAGAGGATCCAAGCCAACGAGGTGGAAAAAGTCAATATTGCGATAAACGGTTCCTCGTAAAGGCAAATGGGTTGGTTTCTTCCTTGGATATATAAATTCCAATTGTAATTGGAATTCGGGTGAGGATGGAAAAGCAATATAATATTCTTCACACTTGTACAACCACACCATCACCACCACCACTTCAGCTACTAGAAGAATCAAGTACAGTACAGTGAACTGAACTGAGCTTTCCTCTTTTTATGACAAAAAGATCCCATCCAAAACAAGACCTATAGCTTTTTCCAGACCCGATTTCAACCAAACCAAACCACACACCAATAATATTACAAATGCAAATTATCACCTTGTACAAGATGCTCTCAATTCAAACCATGCACCACCACCGCCTTCATAAAAACAAATTATCCTCAAAAAAAAGAAGAAAAAAAGGAAAGAATTGATCTAATAAAATAAAAAGTTTCCAAATTTTCTACTAAATAAATCTCTCTCCATTTATTTTTATGTTATTGCCAATTTCTTTTCTTATTACAGACTTTACAAGTCAGATTTCATACATTTTCTGATTTTTGGAATACATAAGTTAGTCTTTTATCACCTAAATTAATGGGCAGGAGCAGGGTCGTAAAAGATTATTCGCTGTTGTGTATGTATGTATGTATCATTGCACATTACATGTACTATGTCCTATTATTATTATTATTATTAATCGTTATTATTATTATTATTATTATTATTATTGCAGCCCTACAGCGGATGGGTCAAGCAAGCATTTCAGTCAAATGGGTAAAGTAAAGTACATAGGCAACAATAGACATTTTTTTATTTAAGTCAAGTCCAGGCGCTCTTCTACATACACTTGTGCGCTTGCTTACTTTTACACCATAAAAAAAGAATAAGAATATAAGAAAACCAGTTCCAAACACACC
Organism: Folsomia fimetaria; assembly: GCA_034695645.1. Taxonomy (NCBI): domain Eukaryota; kingdom Metazoa; phylum Arthropoda; class Collembola; order Entomobryomorpha; family Isotomidae; genus Folsomia; species Folsomia fimetaria. The sequence goes on from JAQFZJ010000756.1 coordinate 8,420, forward strand.
AAAAGTAGTCAGTCTGCCTCCCCTCCATTCAAATCTTGTACAAATGCATACGTGCATTTTAATGCAAGAAATAAAGAAAGAGAGAACTAAACTGAACACGAGTTAATGTAAAGTATTAAGAGTTAAATGAAAACAAGATGCGGTACTGCTTTTGCTTTCTTATTATATTATGTATTATTATTACAGTACAGTTTAGCGCTTAAAAAGGAAATGAAGCCGAAACACAAATGTTTGAGATGTTAATGAGGTCCAAATTTCGGCAGGATGGGATACATACATGGACAAATAGGGTAGAAGAAGAAGAAGAAGAAGAGGAATTTTCAGGAGGATTTATTTGGTGCCTCGTAATGAATTAGTCTCACAAAGAGCACTGTCGGCACATTTTAAATGCAATATGTGATGATGATAATTGTAAGTTAAGAAGGAAAGGAAAAAGGAACTAAACTCTTTTAAAACTAATTTGCTCTGGATGCGTCGTGTCCTTCTTATTATTTGGGTAACTAACTAACTAACTAACTGCGATACATTTTTACATTACATTTCGTAATACAAACCATGCAATGCAAACCAGACGCAGACCTACTTCCGAATGTCAAGCTGGTGAAACCGATGATGGTGTGTCGTCCTGTCTTGTCCTCCTAAGTAATGCAATGCAATTGCAATGCAAGGAATCATCCCGTGACAAGATGAGATCGGGTAGAGTTTGGAGTTTATGCAAGTAAAATACGTACATAATCTCAAAAATTCCATCAATCCAATCCTCCCTCCAAGAAATTGCGGCTTACTTGGAGAATGGAATGGGATGGACGTGATCTTATTTAATGAGAGGAAGAGTAGAGGCATATCAAAGTGTCTGATGATGGTGAAGATAAGTAAATGTCATCAACTTCTTGAACTGACTTTCTTTTTCTGGAGAGAGAGAGAGACCGAGTTAACATGGCAGGCAGACGGCACACCCTCTTCATGATGATGATGATTGTGGTGCGACTAGGGTGACAGTTTCTTCGCGTTTGAATTAAAAAGACGAGGATAGGATAAGATGCATGTTAGTTAGTTAGTTAGTTAGTCAGTCAGTCAGTCAGTTAATATGCCAATCTGTTAGTTTTAAGTTGACGGTGACTTTTCCACCAACCCGTCAACATGTTCGGGTCTCAATGTTAACTTGAAACAGCTGCGTTTTCATCAAAACTATTTTCCTCCATCCATGTCGTCGTCGCACATCCCACACCACCACCAAAACTTGACGACAAAAAGAATAACCAAGTCTTTTCTTTAATGAGGAGTTTACTTTTTGCTTTGCTTGCTTGAACTTTAAGTACAAGTTTGACGAGTTTTATCCTCGTTTCAAACCATTTAGCCACACTTCATATTTCATGCATGCTGCATTTTATGTTGCCAGGATTTTGGAAGGTTTGGGTCGGGTTGGTTGTCGTAAATCGTAATAAAATATCAAACTGCCCACAAAAACGACAGCTTCGCTCACAATAAACAAGCGAAGACTTACTTTTGTCCCCATCACCATCTCCATCATTATTATGGCGTGGTGTGGTCTGTCATTTAACCCTATTTGCTCAATTCACTGGTGATGGTTGGTGTGGTGTCTTAATAATTCTGACAGAGCCGATATATACATATGCTTGGAATTGATGATCATCACGTCACGTCACGTCGTCACTTCTTTCATGAATACATACATACACTGCTACTGTTACTCCAGACCAGGTGCAACTTTCCCCATGCATTTGTCTAACCTCCACCTCCACCTTCCTCCATTTTTGTGTTTTTTATAGCTGACAGCAAAAGGTGAAGAAAGTCAATAGTTAGTTATTGTGTGTGCAAGTAAAGTAAAATACCCGGTCAGGGTTCATGATATGATGCCAAAGGTGGTAGAATATAGTGGTGGTGGTGGTGGTGGGAACAAGCAAGCATGATAAATCGAAATAATTCGAATAATAATAAAAAAAAGAGAGAAATATATAAGAATCTAATCCAATATCCAATCCGCCATATGCATTGAGTTGCACTGCATTTCATTTCATTGTCTTCAATATTTCTACTCCGAATAGTACTACCAAAAGAGCAGACCCACCCCACCCAACCAAACCGATTGCGGTCCGGTAAAAAGAGAGAGCATTTCCTGCACGCAATAATAATAATAATTCTTCTTCCCACAAGAAAGAAATAAAGAAAAGAAAGAAATATACGTCGGAAACCTCAAGGAGTGCATTATTTCATGGTTTTTCGATTTTTTTATAAATGTGAATAACGAGCAAAGGTAGAGTGTATGGAATTATGAACACAACACAAATCACACCACACGGTCAAAATCCAAGTCAACTATCACCATCATCATCACCCACTATTTATCTATTATCCGAAACTAACCATACTAGAACAAATCAACCATGCGATTTATAAGGTGCAATATTAACTAACAAGAACACGAAAAGGTCTATTAACCTATCTAAATATTGATGAAGGATTAATAAATTGTTTTAGCTGCTGCTAAAACTGTAACCAAACTAACTAACTAGATATATAACTCCTAGATTATTTATGGTGCAAAATCCGATCCAATTTAGCAAAGCAAGTCACTACTATTGTGTAACAAGACCAAGAGTCGTAGTTATTAACTAACTAACTAATAATGAATGATCTGCAAAGAAAAGTCAGTCACTTTTCCTTTCTTTATTATTCCTTTCCCCTCTTATTCCTTACAATATATGCCCACAAGGCAGATATTTTTAATTGCAGGTAGTTTGTGACGTGTAGGTGGTGGTTGGTTTGGTGGTATTGTAATAATAGCAAGAAAACACCGGTCGAGAAAGATCATCGATCTACGTAAATACGACACATGCCGGTGGCGTTGGTGTGTGGTATTATTGTACACCTAGCCTTGACTTTTACTTAACTAATCCCATCATGCCCTGCTTTCCTGTCAATCAAAAAATAAACCAAACCAATCCAAACCACTAATTGTAGGTAGTAGGCAGGGATATGCATACACAAATAAAACTAACTTTCTTAAAAATGATGCTTATTCTAAAAAACAACTGTATACATAATCCAACACAACATGGAATAAGATGCATGAGCTAAAAAATGATTGTATTGTATTTAATTTTCTTTCACTTCCTTCTCCTCTCGTGTATAAAATGTGGCATAAAAATTCATCCCACTGCGTGAAAAATAGAAACAGAATAACAAACAAACAAATATGAATTCGAATTGGATTCGAATTATTAAGTCATCTTTAATTAAACATAAGGAATACACATCATGATATGATACAATGAATATCACCAGATGCTGTCAATACTCACACTCAAACACACACACACACAAGGCGTAAAATAGTAATTATCCATTCCAAGAAACGCAATAATTCTTAATATTCATTTAAGTAAGAGGCAACTCCACTCCTAGTGTGATGAAAAAGTCATCATGCAATAACAAAGGTTAACTTAATTTATCTATGTGCCCTTTGGCTAGCATACATACATAATTGGTCACAGAAAAGAAACAGATGATACGAATATTATTGATTGATTGATAATTGATTGATGATAAGATAGAGCACAATAATCTTACCTGAATTGTCATGATGCCCATTAAGACCCTCAAAAGTTTTGGACGTCATTTGGAAGAGAGCGTCTAATGGCGATGAATCCGAGGAATTTCGACGCCCATTGGATTTATTTGTGGCGTCCCAAGGGCGCACTATTCTCTGCTGGATGACTACTTCTGTATTGTTGGAGGAGGAATTGGAGGAATTATTACGTCCAGTTTGGTGGTGATGGTGGTGATGGTGGTTATCTTTGGATGCATTACTACTACTGTGATGACTACTACTGTTGTTGTGATGATGGTGGGAGTGATTACTTTTCAGGGTGGGTGGTGTTGACGTGGGTGTGGAAGGAACGGCGGGTTTGTGACTTAGAATATCCGTTATGGAAAAGGATCGCACTCCTGGAATGGGGCCTTGACTGGGGGATTCCACCTGGAATTTACGTAATTCAGGAATTGTTAATATAATGCATATAAAGAAAGGCAAATCTGATCTGATCAAGAAAATGCATATACACTTTTACGCACTCATTATCTTGTACATGATCCCGAATTATCTGTACGTGCACATTCCTTCGTCACAAATTGGTTCAAAGTATAAGAAAGCACTCAACAGACACATACTTAATAATGGTTTTAGACTAAAAGGATGGATGAATCCTGCATAGCTCCTGCACAATCATCATCATCATTATCACCATCATCATCATACATAGTCACAATCCAACTACGGAATAATCAGAAAAGAGTTCTTTCTTTCTTTCTTTGTCGGCAATTATAGACGGGTAAGAAAATGTAGACAGAGACGACTTGGATAAAAAGAAAGAGAGAGAGATGGAATCTCATTCAAATTCTAGGAATAGTTTTTTATTAACTCACCATGAAATCAAAAACTGCTATTATTCTGATATTTCTTTAAAAATGCAAAAAGTCATACTATATCTATCTATAGTTCCTATTTATTGCCTGTTTTTTGGAAAGGAAAGCGGAGAGAGATAGACAATAATTGTTGGGTGTCTCATTTTTGCCCCAAGTTTGAAGTAAAGTGAATTTAAGTGTAGTCCATTTCACTTTCTTTTTCATACAAACTTTTCAATTTTTAATAAAATGCCTAAAATTCGACTAAATTCCCATTTAAAAACTAAAATAAACTAAAAATGCTGCATGTTATAAAAAAAAAATATAAATTTTGGAGAAAGTTATCCATACCTTAAGCATTCTCAACTTTTTGAGAGGTTTGAAATATTCTTCTTCCTCTCCATTACCACCACCACCACCACCTCCCCCCCTTCCCTCTCCCCCACAACAATCATCCCCATGATGCTGGCTATTACGGGAGAAGGTGTCTGGCGACGTGAGGAGGGAAGGTGATGGCGACGGACTGCCGCCCACACTGATAAGGTCATCTTCCTCCTCATCCTCATCCTCTTCTTCTTCTGACGCCTCTGATAACATATCCTCATCTTCCTCATCGCCCTGACTGACCGGAGTTAATGGAGCTTTATTATTCACCATTGTTGTGATTTTATGCTTGCCATTATTATTATTCTTATTAATTCCACCTCCACCCCCACCCCCTCCATCGCAGGGTAGTGTGGTGGTGGTGGTGGTGGTGTTGCAAATGGGGGATTTATTATTCCCTCCGTCAGCAATTCGGTCACTCCCAGCAGTCTCAGGGTCCATTTTTGCCTCACACATTGGTTCTTCGGGGAGTTTGTCGCCGTGTTCGCCACCAATTAGGGTACCGACGTTGAGGGCTGAATCGTTCTCCACGACGTTGGTGTAACAAAAACTTATCTTATGATGCATATATAAATCGTACTCACACGGGGTGATTAATTTTGTGGTGTGTATGTGTGTGGTTGCTGAGAGAAATACACACACTAGAGTCAGTCACATATAAAACACTACAATACAATTCACAAACAACTTAAATTCTAGTAGTAGTAGTTCTGCTTTCTCCACAATAATAATCCAGGGATATGTTGGTGGTTGTAGGACATTATTAGACGGTCGTTGTGGTTGTAGTATAGTGTCATTCACCCACTCTTATCATGATGATAACTACTATGATAATATTCTTAATGTTAAATTACAGCAAATATGTCTCAACAACAACAAAACAACAACAACCACCACTATTTAATTCTTAATCCGATTTGTGGCGTGGATTTGCATGGATGGATAGAGCAGAACCTAATAATAATGCTTAATTTAATATATCAGGAGGTTCACAAGAAGGGGAACTTTCTTCTTCAATATTTAATGACGAGATGAAAAGTAGACCCGCCTTTGGTTTGGAAGAAATTAATTAATTATGGTTTAATTGTTTATTTATTTATTTAAATCCACAATCAATGGAAGCAGAAGGATGGAGTGATACATAGATTATTTTATTATGTTCATGGATAATCCTTCCAATTCAATTCGCACACCTCAATAATATTTAATCAATGCAAACTGTATAGTATTGTGAGCCTATTTTATTTCCAGCCCAATAATTCTGACCAAAAACAACCACAAAATTGATCTATTTCTTGACTTGGACGAGCATATCATTCAATTGCCATGACTCTCAACAAAACCACTCAATAATTAATTGCTACACACACAAATATAAAGTTGGATGCGATTATGTTCGCCCTATCCAAAAAATGTCGCAATTTTATTAATTTCGAGCCGGTGCGGCGTTCTGGTTTGGTCACCTATGGCTTGAATCTTATAGACTTTCTTCTACCACTGCACCACCCAATTTCCACTTGACTTGTTCTTCTTTCATCAAATTATATTGGTTTGATTGCACCCAAAAAGGAGGGACGGAACGCTTCAGTGGTTAAGATGAGATTGGCACCGTGGACACAGGATCTTATTTTGATGACTTTTCTTTAAAATTTGACAATTTAAAAAAAATCTAGTCTGATCGAATGATTTTGATTTCACCTTCCAAAGAAGTTGAATTGGATATTATGTAAAAACACGTATGTTTTTTTAACACTGGTTTCAAAAGTCAAATCAGTCGATTGACTTTTGGGAGTGGAACGACGAACGAGATGATGCGTTGATTAAACAGGTGGGTGACACGGCAGATTGTTTGTTCAATTGTTGTCATCAATGTGGGTGTGTATTACTGTGTTTGTATCGGACGATGATCAGATTTGCTTCTTTTTTTTTGTCATGTGATGATTGGAGGTGAATCCGGGAAATGACGCTGCTTTTAATAATGCAGTTCCATGCGAACTAATCGAAATTATTCAATCCAATCCACACACATGGATGGATTTAAACTTATGGTGGGTCACCTCCCTCTCAACTCACCGGAAATGTCAAAATAATGGAGTCTATATATTTTGTAAGTGTTATATTTCGTAACGTAACAAGGTGGCTGCTTGATAAGCACTTAACACTGACTCCACAACAATGCAATGACACAAACCCGAGGTGACCATTCAAGTGGCATGCAGGATAACGACTGACAAGTGAGATGTCAGTCAGACTGGGTTTAAACCAAGAAGAAGCTTGTTGTAAATAAGTATAAGGATGAGGAAGGTGTGATGATGATGTAGTAGTGGGTTTGGTTGGTCGTGTGGTACAAAAGATGTAAAATGTGTAACACTGCTTCTTTATTGGAATGGAAGGAGGTCCTTAAGGCCTCGTCTACCACCCTGAACAAAACTTGGTCGTCTCCTTCTTGAAAGGATCTGGAGGCAATAGCTACGGTTTTTACTCGTCGTGCTTACGAAAGTACTTCCAGATCCAGACTGAGCTGAGTAAAAAGAAGAGATGTTATTACGCAAGCAAGGTAAGAGGTGGTAGATACATACATACATGCTTGTTGTACAGATTCATTCTTTAACCGTCTTTTTAAGCGGTGCATGGTGGTGGTGGTGGTTTGGTTTGGGTTCTTGTTGGTGCTGGTTAAAACAGTTTTCTATTTGACAGGTCAATTTACGCAGATGGGCCGCCTTCGAGGTAGTCGGGCGGAGTCAACTCGCCACATTGGCCGATGACGACGCTGTGTGTGTACCACTACTGGAAGATTGTACACCACACCAACCAAACCAAAGCCCCACACAACAACACTATTTTACAGAGAACAGAAAGAACGCTCTCTCACTATCCAACCAACCAACCAACCAGGCTCATTAGTGTCTATTTAGTGTTTTTGTCCTTTACGGACCTAGTTGGGTGGCCCACGGCCGGATTGCTTGGGTGGCCTGCCTGGTCGATACTTTAAGATATTCTTCTTCTTCATTCCTTATTAATATCCTTCATCTCAATCATCAAACGTCTAATCAGAAGAAGAAGTCGCTTATTTATCCTCAAGTCTTAAAAGAAACACCTTCTTCTCCTTCATTCATCCTTCACTAACTCAACTCCATCCAATCCAACATTATACGTTATTACCATAAAAATTATTATTTCTGATTATTACACATTATAATAATGTTATTACCTTTCTTTCTTTCCCTTCCTTCCCGACCCGACCGGACTGGACGGAAATTAAGTGCCAACCAAAAAACATTCATGGACGGACATGCATTGTCCCTTCCAGCGTAATTCTTTCTATGATATGATATGATATCACATATTTCAAATAAGTTGCGTAATAACATACCGCCCCACCAAAAATGATAATACCATGATAATAATAATAATAATAATAACGCCGCTTCATAACTTTATACAGTTTTCTGTACACTACACACTCTTATTACTCAGCCTGATTGAGGTGACGTTAATGTTAATCCAACATCACATCTTATGTTGGTTATTATGTTAGTTACGCATGCATGGTAAAAGATCCCATTATCATCCAACTATCTTCTCTTCTAGGCTTCATTTCATTTCATATCATATATTGTTATTAAAATGTTGTTAACCAAACCAAACCACCATTTTTGACTTGACTTGATGATGTTGCCTTGCCTTTGCCTAGCCTTGCCACCCAGTTAGTTTAGTAGTAGTAGAAGTAGAAGTACATAGGCTGCCGCATTGTCAAAACAAATTGAAAGGAGGAAGAAGAAGACAAATGCCGTTAATTATGAGAGAAATGTCACGTTTTGACGAGCTTAGCTTGGTTTAAAAAAGCTATCCATCTACATCTCGATCTACAAAATGGCGTTCATTTCATTCCTTTTATCTTCCCTCCCATGATGATCATGGTGATGATGGTAAAGTAAAAGGAGATTGTTTGTTGGATTGGATTGGATGATGATGCATGTCGACGTCGTCGTCGTTGTCGTCGTTGTCCTCGCTAATGATGATCTTCCTAATGAAAATGATGAATGCATAACATACAAGAATTTTATTACGAGAAAGAAAGAACGATCTTCTTCTCATGGGAACAAGAACCGTGTCTTTTTATCACATTTACTTATTAAGGGGTGAAACCCCTTTATGATTTTGCTCTGTCCGTCCGTCCGTCCGTCCGTCCGTCTGTCCGTCTGTCCGTTGGTGCTCTAGCTCTTGAACGGTTTGACGTAGGGACTTGAAACTTGGAACACATGTTGC
>JAQFZJ010000757.1:0-17496 GCA_034695645.1 Folsomia fimetaria
TTGGAACACCCCAGTAAACATTAACATGCGTTCTTTACCTTTAAGAGGTGGCACTCCCCCATCAAAGGCTTCAATAAGCAAACTGTATGATGGAGTTGTTTCTCTGTCCAGAAAGCCATTCACCTGAAGGTCCAAATATAACACACCATCTCTTTCCCGATGTGAGGAAAGACGGAAAGCGTTATTCACATTTCCGGCAGAGATAGTGTATCGTTGTGTATTATAAATTTCGAGATCTTTATCCCGCGCCGGTTGCAGAGTCCTTTTCACATCTCGTGGAGTATTTTCCGGAAACTCCACTGTCATGAAAGAGCTAGGAAATTCAGGTGCGTGGTCATTTTCATCCTTGACACGAATAATGACACGAATATTTTCCCCCACAAGGGGAATGGCAACCAGGGAGTATGAATCCCTTGTTTCACGATCCAGATGAATCCGGGTGAGAATTTCCCCACTGCTTTGATCAATTGTGAGGTCAGAGTCCACCGCACTCCCAGGACTGGGTACAATCAAATACGGAGGTGGTGGTGGAGGGTGGGACGAACCGACAACGGGTTTTCCAATGAACCCGATACTAGTCCCCACGGGTACACCCTCTGAAATCTCAAACTCTTGAATCACTTCACTTCCAGTTGGAACCAACACAATGGTCAGCACCAGTAAGAATGAGAACGCCAGCATCGTCCGTGCCATACCGGCAGGCGACACAAACTGTCACTTGGACAGCACTATGTGACTTTATTAAAAATAATTGCAGTTCCTTCCGTAAAGTACATGACGATGATATTACTCCGTCCGTCTGCGTGCGTCACCTTATCACACAACTACACGAGCACTAATGCATCATAAGCAAGAAGTCTTAATGTTCGAGACACATTTTGTCACAAGGATCCAAATCCGCTTCCAATCAAATTGGAAAAATAGGAAATGTTGCAGAATATCTGCATTCCCATGATTTTTTGTACAACCGGAGATGTGTGATCTTCTTCTCTTTGATCCGAGCAAGTGTGGTATCCAGACTCGGCTGCTGTGAAATGGTCACTCAGTTGTTGTTTTTTGGTGGGTATTTTTCTTGACACCTGAATAAGATTCTCTTAAAAGTTAAGTTTTAAAGTGAGGAGCCCGAGTTGTAAATGAGGTGGCGAGGAATGGGATAATGTGTCCTCATTGTCAATTCCTCCACTTGTTGTTCTTCTCCTGAGAGACTTTTTGAAAGTGATAAGACTTGGAGGAGTAAGAAAGAGCAGGGATGATGATGGAGGATGGATGGATTGTTGGATGGATGGATGAGAGCATAATAATAAGCGCAAAGCAATAATGGAACTAGGAAAGGTGTTGTATAGGTATGTACTATGTGTATATACCACATGGATGGATTGTGGGTCCGTCGTCCGTGGCCTTAACTTAAGTAACTCTCTTCTTATTACAACCGTGTTTATAATACAGAAAAGAAATGGCCTAAAGACAAGTCGAAGAGTGAGTTTTATCCTCATCATGAAGAACCAACCACCACACATACATATTATTATTGCATCTTGTATATCTACTATTTCTATCTATTATGTATGTACATGCATACTGCATACACATAGAATAGAAGAACCGAGAGAGAGAAGTTAAAGAAGAAGTTGAATTGGAGGAAGGTATGTGCTAGGAGAACCTTCTTTCTTGGTTGTGTTGTTGGAATAATGAGCCAGGCAGGTAAAAAGACAGGTAATGATAGAGAACCTCAAGAAAGAAGAAGAAGAAAACCCTTGTAGCTACACCACAAATTCCTTAGCTCTCTGTCTTTACCTTGTTTTTATTCCAGTTTCTTATTAGAGTACTTTTTCTCTTACTTACTTATTCCATGTAATGATAATGGAGCCCTTCCTTCCTCCTCCATCCATCCATCCATCCATCCACTCTAACCATTCTTTTTACTCTTTCTTCCTTCGTGGTCAGTACAATTAAGGTGCATCGGAGGAGAGCAACAGGTACTGCCACCATCATCACCACCACTTATTTTATACTTATTTTACTTTACTTCTTCTTCTGTTATCTATCTAAAGGATTGCTGAGTGTTGTTGGGTTGCTTTTTGCCTCCAAGTCATTTCTCCCCTTTATTATGCATGTATCTGTGCGTATGTACTTACTTGTTGTATACCTGAGAAACCGGCATTCATGCACAGGTAGGAGAAGTTTACAAGTTAAAGAAAAATTGCAGCAAACAACCCTGCTCCATCATCATTATAATGGTATCTGAGTTGTTATTTCACTCACTCACAAGTTTGGTGTAGAGTGAGTGAGTGGTATTTGGAGAATACCAACGAGAATAAGAACTAAAGAAAATACACCGTTGATTTGATGAGATCCGGCCGGAAAGAAGGCTCCTCTGTTTCTTTACCCAACACCAACAAAATACATTACATTACATACATAACATTAGATTTCTTATATATATATATTTTTCAAATCACTCTACCCAAAAACATGTCATTTGCAGTAGAAGAGAGAGAGAGAGATGCAGGGCAGGTAGATAGATAGACCCAACACACTTTAAACCTCGCCGTCTTAAATCTATCCATCATCTAGAGAGTTTGAGACAGAAGAGTTAAAGGAAAAAGGCGAGATATGCATGCGAGGCAAGAAGTCCATCCGACCGATGCGATGATGCTTCTTCCTCTAATCTTCCCAAATTATACCTCACTGGTAAATATTCCTCTCCTGATGGTCAACCTGTTTCGAATCACGGAGAGAGATTAAGTTGATTTGGACCCATTTTCACCTGTATAAAAATCCACCTCCTCCTCCATTATGTGGTGAATGCGCTACCCACGAACTAAATACCATACCACAGAAAAGAGTAATAAGAGTCGCCTTTATTTCATTCCAACAGCGTAAAGCACTTACAACCTCACTCCAACAGTGATATATGTAGCATAACCTGTCAACCACAGCATTGAATGCATCACTCTCAATCTCTCTTCATTATGTCAATTTATGAGCCGGTTATTCCACACAACAACAACCATCAACTTCATTTGGATTCTGTAGTATCAACCTTCATTAATGGAGTTGCAAAAAAAGTATCATTGCTCCCCAACTCATCATCATCATCATCATCATCATCTTTTCCTATAACTACAACTACTATTACACATTCTAAGCCATAATAATTTGAAAATCCGCAAATTCTTTCCAAATTCATCACCATCATCATCATTGGAGAGAGAGAATTGGGCTATTCCATCAAGTATTTCATCCCACAGCAGCATCATCTGATGAGCCCGATTGCACCCTTATTCTTTGATATTATTTTCAGGTGGGGGGTCTCGTAGTACTTACACCAGTGTTCACTCGGCCACAAACAATCCAACACGGACGACGCGACCATCAGCATCATCATCCTTACTTATTTCCACCACGGAAATCTCTCTCTTTCTTTCTGTCCAATCCCAAGGTATGATTATGGTCTTCTAATGAAAGCTCCTTTTCGGTAAACTCAAACATTGAAACAAGACACTGCCCCATTGTCCAGCTCTCTGTCTGTGGTGAAACCTACTCCAATTTGTCTATGCCGAATAATAACCGATACACACACCAAAACCAACCACAGCCACCAACCAAGAGCGAGACATATATTATGCAATCACTCTTGCTGGACTTTTGTGGATTATTACTAAGCTATGCCTGCTTTTATGGGAAATTAGCTTAGTTCAAGAATTTGTATTTTACAGATGAGAAGTTTATTAATTACTTATTTAAGTAATTAGAAATTTTCGTGAGTTTGATTTTGTTAATCAAAATTTACTTTGCAATACAAATCTCAAGTAGAATAGAATGGATGACATCTAAAATAAGTTCGTAGTTGAGAAGGTTCCCATGCATCACCCATTTTAGAATATTATGCCTAATATGTTGGCTGACTAAATTATAGCCTTAGAAAAATAACAACCCTATGAGTAGATGATCCCTCATACGAGTTTGCATGCCGTAGCAAAATTTACAACTTCACAATCATAAAACTAGAAAATCACACCCCTTAAACCCAACTTGAGAAGAGCTATAATTGCTTTTATGGACCATCAGAATAGTTGGCAACCTTTTAATATGTTTATTTATTTATTATAGTGGTGGCTCAGAAATATTTTGCAAAAACAAACCCTTATTATACTGACTGAAACCAGCCAACCTTATAATTCGTAAGCATCATCTAACTTTTCCAAAGCAAATTCAGCGTAGACATGAATTCAAAGAGAACAGTTAAGTCTCTGCTGGTTTTCACTTGGGTTACTATTAGCTTAAATTCATACTTACGAAATCAAAGTAAGTTAAACATTGACCTAGGGGCCCATTTTACATATTTGGAGTAAGAACATTATAATATAGGTATAATAACCGTTAATGCCACTATTTTACCTTGTAAATTTTATTATTCTCCGCTTTTTTTATTTTTAAAACAATGTCGCTAGCAGATTTTCAACTCATCTTCAGTACTGGCAATGATAGGTGTGAATCTTTGGATGATATATGTTCCAATTTTTGCTTTCTCCAACATTGCTCCCGATATCATTTGATAGACTACCCTACAAAAAATAATTTTTTTGTGCATGCGACAAAACTCAAAAATTGTATTGTGCCAATGGAGGAATTTTGTACGTATGCACAGTTTAGTAAATGCGTTGGCACAGCTTTCACTATATACAATTGAAATGTTATAGATATGACCATAGATGATGAATTGAGTCAATCATGAAAAAGTCTTTGTGAAGCGTTTATTAAATTTTATTTAATAAACATGGATAACAACTGAATAAGCTATTACAGTTAATAATGAGTATATAAAATTTGACTAGACAGACGAATGGAATAACAGTTGCGTAATTACATTCATTTCTTGTTTAGGAAATTTTAAAAATGTCACTCGCTCAGGTGTGTACGACAATTTTGGGAGAATGCAAGGCGCAAACACTATATTTATAATGTATCAAGAGTGAATTTTGGATATGGTTATTGATGACACAGATAAAATCTTCACTTCGTTTGTGTATGGCAAGGCATTATACTTTTTACATGAACCACCTTATCGCCATTTAACTCCATCTATAATGGAATGTATGTAGTGGAATAGAATACTCGATTTAAGTCATTTGAACTAATATTTTGCATTTCAGCTATTTTCTAAACTAGAATAATACGGTTATGATTTACATTTGTAAATTAATTATCAGGCACACAGTTTGCAATTATTGGAGAGTTAGCGCTACCAGCCACCACCAATGCTTGACTGAATGCTTCATCATTATGCATTATCATACCACTGCACGCACTGACGGAACTCGTAACTTTTATCCAAGCAATTAAATCTTACATTTTCTCGGATTAAAGACAATTAATGTGACAGCGCTGACTCTCCAAAAATTTAGAAGAAGATATATGGGGAGGAATCATTAGAAGGAAAATACACAAATATAAGACAGAAATTGATCGCATTGAGAAAAATGCAAAGAGTTGGGGAATGGGGTACATTATAATTGTAACCCAGGGAAGGCTGGTATGTGGGTTTGACTAATAAGGAAAAGCTAAGGTATGTGATCCAGTTAGTTTTCCATTATTTGAATAATAATGGTACAAACTTTGCTCAGAGAATATATTCGACTGAGTTAAATTTCAGCCGGCTCTATTTTATAGTATCGCACTACATTTTATTTTATTGATTATGAGGAGTTAGTTTTTCTTGAGAAATGGAATATTCTGAATTCGGGATATTCTTGGTCGTCTCTCAATGGTCTCAGGATTTTTCCACCCGGTGCGGCTGTTGCTGTTGTTGTTGGAGTTGTTGTGATGTTTGTTTATTTTTATTTTTGCATGACATTGCATACTGATTTCGTCTGGCTTGTAATTGTCTTAATTTCTTCAGGTTTAGTAATGTCACATCATCACTGGGTTTAAGTCGCAGTGCCATTAAGTAGCTCTGTTCAGCTTCGTGATACTTTCCATTGACGTGAAGAATTGCTCCTAGATTCATGTGGGCCCGAGCTTCCTGAAATGTGCAAATATATAAAACATTGTAGATTTATTCATGTATTTTACTGTTTATAAAATGAGGTTGGATCTTGTCTAGCAATAAAATACCTGTGATCGAAGAGCAACAGCTTTTTCGTAGTACACTTCCGCTTCTTTGTTATTTCCAGACTGTCTCAAAGCGTTCGCAGCACCAACTACAATGTCATAATCATTTGGGGTCAATGTTGCGGCGGTCACGTAAGCCGTTGCTGCTTCTGCATGCCGACCTTGCACTGCCAAAAATTGACCTGTAATTAAATACAGCATGTTATTATATCCAAATAAGAATACAGTTGTTTTTACACATAATTATGACTTTGTACCATAATGGTGATAAACGGATGAATCTTGCGGAGCGATTTGCTTTGCTCTTCTGAACCATCTTTCTGCCTCTAATAACCGTGTTTTCTATTATAAGCATAGTACAATTTAGTCAACACTGCTATATAAATCTACCAGATTAATTATTCCAAATATAAAACCTTACATTTCTCGCCAACATTTTCCCATAAGTTAAATGAGCCGGGACATGATCTGGTTTTGTTTTTAAAGCTTCAAGGAACCAACTTTCAGCCTCAGTTATTTCTCCAATTCGAAACAATGCTTCGCCGATGGCATTATATACGCTCTGTCAGTCAATATCACAAATATGTTAATTTTTCCGAACTGCTTTTAATTGTAATTTTAGTTACTCACCTGTTTTTGTTCGTAATCTGAGGGCATGATCCTTACAGCTTGGCGATACACATTTACCGCAGCTTTTGGAGCATCTTCAATTTCTATCAATAATTTTCCAAAACGCAACAAGGCTGACACTTTAGCTTCAATGTGCGTTCTCAAGTCCTTTACTCCCTCATCATTAAGATTGAAGCATTTACGGTACATGTCCATTGCTTGGTTTCTAAACCACAATAAAATAGTATTTGGAAACTTATGGTAGTGAATCCGTATATTTGATTAGTAACATAGTATATAATTACTACTTACATTCTTCCAAGCCTGGTGAGCAGTTGTCCCGCGTTAACGTATGCAGCTAAGAATATGGTTAAAAATTATCAGGACACCGTTAAAACAAATTAGTTTAAAAACCATAAAATTTAATTCATTTAATGTGAAACTCACAAGCGAGTTGTTGTCGAACTTGGATTGCAGTACGATATGAAGCTAAAGCTTCTTCCACTTTTCCTTGTCGTTCGAGAACCAACCCTCTGTAAACCACAAATGGTTCCATTAATTCCGATTTGCTCAAAATTTGCATTAGAGCCAAGTTTGAAATTACAAATTATAATGGACTTCTGCCATATTTGGTCTAAATCGAAGTGCTTGACGATATGCTTCTTCTGCTTCAATAACTCGGCCTTGACTATTTAAAACATTTCCCAAATTTCCCCATGATTTTGGAGGATTTACTGCAATTCCAGCTCGATATAACCTCCCCTCATCCCTCCAGTCTTCATTTCTTCGAATCGTCCCAAGTGACATCATGACCACTATGAAATAATTTTAAATACTGCTAACTATTTACAATCTACTAGTATAAGTGAAATACCGACCTGTGGCAATAAAGGCAGCAACGAGCAATGCTTTGATGAAAGACCCTCCCCTGCGAAGACGTTCACTCCTGGTGTACAATTGGGAAAATCCATGCCCCACCAGGAGACACTAAAATTGTATTAAAGAAACCATCGTTGTACTTATGTATATGCCATCCTTGAATTTTCATTTTTGGTTCAAAAGATCTACCCAATTTATGTATTCTGAACGAAACGTTGGCGAATTTAACGGAATAAATCGTAAATTCTAGATGCATGAATAAAGGGCGATAATAACAATAATCTAATTGGCTTACCCAGCCCACAGAGGGAAAGTACAAAACTCTTTCTGCCACCACTGAAATAACATATTTTTTCGTATTAGCATTTTTCTTTACACACACAACTTTTTTTTAACAAAAAGCGTAATAAGTAGATAAGTATAAGGCAACGAAAACTCACCGAATCCGACGTATAAAAATATATTAGACGCAGGAAGAAATGGGAGCACCAAAAAAGCCAATTGCAGTAACAAGGCTCCATGTTCCAAGGATGACGAGGAGCAATGCCACACTGGCCCTGGCCAACTCTTTGTTGTATGTCGTTGGGGGGAGATGGATGGATTGGAGCACTTCGCAGTGGATCCATTCCCACCAACATTTTTTGGACTCCCCATAACCCAGCTTCGAGAAGTGATCTTTGAAGGTGTGACAAGAGTGGTGTGGTGATGTTGATGGGATTGTTGATGTGTTTGGTTACCGTTTGTCATAATAACGGAACCATTTTTCTGTCCGTCTTCCAACTCGCATGGAATGACAATGGAATTATTGTTGCTGCACTTGTGATTTGCGATACTGAATCGACATATTTTGCACGAAATTTTTATAGGACTAGCTTTAAACTGAACATCTACATCTGGAGTGAGGGAAGCATTAACTTTGAGAGCACTGTGGTAAATCCTACGAAGGAGTGACGCATAAAACAATAAAGTCAAACAGTTTCTGGGATCGCTGATTTTTTCTATTCTGGTGACAGCATCCATTGACCAGTCATAACTGAGGGGGTGTGGATAAAGGAGCAAAGAGAGGTTAAAAACTGGAAGGAAGAGAAATGTCAATGTTCGAACCCACAAACTAGGATTATGAGCGGTTGGGTTGTCTGCCTTTGCAAATTGGGGGGCCGAAAATCCCCCCATCACGCTCAGTCTTAGGTTAAACAAGGCGACGAACGATAGCCCTAGCATAATAACACTTGTACTGCAATCCAACTCCTTAAATGATGTCAACCTGGCCTGAAAACGTAAAGGAAGAACTATATGAAACCATAATAGATGATAGATATGTACATGAACAAGAAAGGCACGAATGAATGAATATGTATGTTTTTCAAATGGCTCTACGCAACAGGAGTGAGTATCGGTAAATACGCTATTAATGTTTATAAATTATAAAGAACGTGATCAAAGTTTGTAACATACCTGATTTCGACGATACCGAATCAAGGAAAGAATAATGTCATATGTGGCACAAATGAAAAGCGCCATAATTCCGTGCTCCTTGCACAACATTGCAATTGCTGCGAGCAGAACAGATATCACGAAGTAAGCTAGGCTTGGAAAGTGGAGAAACAAATTGTTCGATATGCTGAGGGGGCTTGAATGGTTCTTGGTCATCCCAAAACTATTCCGCGACGAACTAGAAGACTCCCCACAGTGGCAGAAAGTAGTTGTTGCGATGCTGTTGGCTTTGTGTCGATTCCTACTCTTAACATGGGAAGTGTACATGAGAAAGGAGGAAAGGGCAAAGGCCGTGGATGCAACGTCTGCACGACCCACAACACCTGCAACTGCCTCAGTATGAATGGGATGAGACGCAAACAGTAGGGAAGCCACCAAGAGAGCCATGTTCTGATTCGTGGTCCAACTGCGACCACTATCTTCATCGTGTGCATGGAAGACGCTACGATCCGACAAGTTGAATACGACACGGGCCACCCGCACAAAAAGCCAAGTCGCAATAGCGTGAAGTATAACGTTTGTGAGGTGATAAGACCATGGGTTGAAGCCTGAGAAGCAACGGTTCATCCGAAATGAAAGGATTGTGAGTGGTCTGAAGGATTTGTGGGAACCTGTAATAATGCAAACATTACGAACTGTAGCATATCTGTATTTATAAAAAATTTCAAAGAGGAAAGAATCATTGCATATCTGAGCTTTAAATTATATATCATCTACCAGTGTAACCTTACCAGAATGCGATAAAGGCGTCCCCCAGAAATCATCCATCCAAATTTCTTGCCATGGTGTCTCTTGTTGTAAAACGTCTTTGTTGGTAAGTATTGCACGACTGGAATTATTAATCAAGATTCAATTCGTGCATTTTAAAATCAAATACAACGATATTGCAGTTTTTCAATTCATTTGCGGAGTGTGTTGTTTTATGTATTTGGGTTAAATCAAACCTAATTAAACTGAGCCAACTCATTATTAACAATATCTTTAACAACAATATCTTTCGTTATATCAACATTTATAACAACAATATTAACATTATTAACAAT
Organism: Folsomia fimetaria; assembly: GCA_034695645.1. Classification (NCBI taxonomy): domain Eukaryota; kingdom Metazoa; phylum Arthropoda; class Collembola; order Entomobryomorpha; family Isotomidae; genus Folsomia; species Folsomia fimetaria. The sequence goes on from JAQFZJ010000757.1 coordinate 10,140, forward strand.
ATCTTTATATATATTTTGATGTATCATTGTTGAATTATGAGCATAAAGCACTACTTTAATGTACTTTGCAACAATGGTATTGACGGAAATAAATTGGTAGTCCACAGATGTATACAATCCTGGTTGGATATTATATATGAATATTTTGATACTTAATGAGAATTTAAATGAAGAAACGCTTTTAATTGCCTAATAAATTGTGAAATATGTTAGGAATTAAATCGGACTTACCTGTCATCATATACAAATCCAGCATTGAGAGTATTGAGATAAATACAGAATGCAAGGGAAGCACTGATCACAGCAATCCAATCCACGTACTTGGAATGAAAATTGTTCAACACGACATTATGAACGACCACCATCATTATTATGGGGAAGAAAGTGTCAAAGTTGCGTGGGAGATGGATTGAATGAGAGATTTACGTGTTAAGATTACAAAGGATGTGATCGGAAGGCCACCAGGACACTTGGGGATGGAGGTGATAAGAGAGCAGAACAACATTCCATCTCCATTGGGGACAATAGTGACAATACGAAGGGTCCTTTTAGCACTGTGCACCCACCACTACTCTTGAACTGAGGCATATTAGCAGAAGGAGGGCTACGGTTGGCTGGTTGCCTGCCTGTGTTGTCCTCCACCACTTAGAGGAGAGAGACAATAAAGTGAATTTTTGTAGAAGAAAGTGGTGAAAGTGCAAGTGTGTGCAAATGCAGGCAGGAGTTGTGGATGTCGCCTCACAGCCGCTCTCCATCGATCCGACTGAATTCTTTTCCCCAGAAAACGGGTAGACTCCACCATCCGCCTCCGACTCGCTCGCAACCCGTTTGCTTCATTCCACTCCCGACCCTTCCCTTCGACTCCCTTGTTCCCACTTTTTCATATCCTTCCCTTCTCTACCGTAGGAGAGAGAGAGAGAGTACCCGGAAAAGTTGGCTTAAATAACGATTCTCATTTCTCCTCACTACTACTTGCATCATCACCACAATACGATCGTGGTTGATTAGGGGCACTTAGAATCTATGTTCTCTGTACATGCTACACTCTGGATCATTTTAAGGGTCACCCTTTATATATATGATTTGCATCCCCCATGTGTAATCCTACCGACCCTTGCATGATTATTGTCTCTGCCAGTTTCATATGAAATCAGTCGTCCCTTCGCCATTTTCATCCCAGTTTGCATCACATTTCAAATAGTGAATTGAAATAACATGGAGTAAATAAAATCCTCATCTGCCTGATCACATGATAAATGGATGCCTTCCCTGTAAAATAAGTTTTCTCAGTTGAAACCCGAGTTGGTTGATGAAACTTGGACATAATAGGAACAGACGGACAAACTTCTTTTGTTTTCTCCCCAAATTGTATCACAGTCACAAAAGTGTATGAGCATAAGCCCTACTACGTATACACACCACCCTTTCCAATTCCAACCAAGCAATACGGTGTTACCATTATACTTTCTTCTTCTTCTGGATGTAACCACACGAGCCATCATCATCTCTTCTTCCTGCCACTTGCTCCACTAATGCCTTTGGGATTACAACTTACCAATTCTACCACTATGGTCCATTATGTTCTTCTTCTTCTCCTTCGACTATTCCAATTCTTTCTCCGCAAGAATATTTTATTTTCGTTTTTCAGGATGGCCGATACACACAACGGAAAAGAAAAGCCAAAGGGAAATTGCCAGAGATTCACTCACTCTGCATATGTTCTTGAATTGTGAGGCGAAAGTCGAAAGTAGTAAATAATGTTTGGAGGCAGGAGAGAGTGTTGCAGTAACTCAGAAAGTCATGCATTAAGCTTTCTCTTCACGATTTCTTCATCCATTTGTTATCTCTCGCATGTGCCTCTCACTCTTGTCCCACAAGGAAGGAATGCTTCAAGACTTTCATCCATACACCACCACCACCTCCTCCTCCTCCTCATATCCACCCAAAGAAAGAATAGTCCGTTGAGTGAGTGAACACTAAAAATCATTTCGTTTCGCACGAGAGATTTTACTTATACACAGCACAGCTTAATAACAACGTACACACACACCAAGCAAAACTGAACCACCTGCTGGAGCTTTCACGTTTCTTTCCGGGATTCATCTCCTCCACAAAAGGATTTATTCCATTTTTCTAAAATATGTCGTATTCAGTTTAAAAATAGCACGTATTATGCAAATCTCGCAATAATGGGGATGAGCATATGAAGCCTGTGGTATATATCGGTTTATTTTTATTAAAAATCGAATATTTTTTGTATGAATTCTTACAACCATCTGGGAAAAGGAATTTAATTGCTTATTTTGTTATGCAATAAAATTCTGCTGTAAGTGAGATATATATATGTAATTTTACCATGTGTGTGCAACTCACCAGAATTAATTTTTCTTAAAAACAACACTTGAACCAATTGAAGCGCAGATAAACAATATTCTTTTATTCGTATCAGGTAAATTACATTTTATTGTGCAACTGGAAAACAAACATGCTTGCTTTCTTTATGGTACGATGGTTATGTATGTAGTTAATGCGAATTAATACAAATACATACTTTGATACTCAAGTTAAACAATTGAAGCAGTGGTGCATAAGTAATTTATGGGTTTCCGTTAGTAAATTGTGTGAATGATATGAATCCTAATATTTTTTGCATCATTATTCTCTTCCCTCATTCTCAGCTGCCTGTCACATCCAACTAAACTCTTCTGAATCAGTCTGGCCTGGAGAGAAACTTCTCATTGGAGAAAGTCGAGCAGTAAAGTAAAGCCAAATTTGAGATAGACTAGACATGAGAGGTCTTTGTGCTGTAGCTGTAGGCAAAGAATGAGCCAACCAACATAACACCGGCTGTTGGAACCTTCATCTTCTTATTCTACAGAATGTGCGGCTCCTGGTCTGTGTAAGACTAATTACACTAAAAGCTAGCTAAAGGGAACGAGAGAGAGAGAAAGGAGAAGGAAATCGCAGCATCAGGTCGGGAAGGGGAAATGGGAGCAGTTTTAGTAGTGTGTTGCTCATCCTTCATGAAGAAGACTACGAGATTTTGACTCCGCTGATGCATTATTTGCCAATTGAAACAAATTGGAAAGAACAACATTTCCTTGTCCAGTGTGGTTCAAGGCAGGTTTCATAATCTCAATTAGGAATTCAAATAAGCTAATTGTGTATGCCAAAGTACCTGACCGTAGTGGTAAAGGATGATACTCTCAGTCAAATATACATACATACGTCCCCAGGACATTTATTTTCGTGAGTTGTAGTAGCAAAGCAGCAGAATTCATCCATTTGCATTAGAGGTCCACAGAATTATTTATTTCTATTTGGTTGGTTTCTTCTTATACTGCTTTGTACTCGTCTGAATGAATGCAACGTATTCAAAAGCACTATAATAGTTAGTGCTCGTGGAAGAAGGAGAGAAGAGATCAACTTTCACTTTCTCTTCAACTGGAAGAATTTCGTAAGATTTTAGGACTGAGTAAAATGTGTATCTGTATTTGCGAGATAGCCAGTTTTTCGAGGATGAGTTGTTTTTGTGTGCACATTCATTTTGTTTACTCAATAAAAATATTAAGAGCCCTTCATCTCCCTTATAAAATATGAATATCAATCCTCTCTTCCTACTTATACTTACTTTGCCATGAAAGGATTTGACTTCTCTCAAAATATTGCTTTCTCTATGCAAAGAAGAAGAGCTTTAAAAATAGGGAGTGAGTGAATGGCTCAGGATTTGCAGTTGATGTACTTTATGTCCTCTGCTAAAAGCACTCACTCTCCTAAAGTAATTATGGCAAGTAGTAATTATGCAAATGTTAGTCAACTTTTCATGAATAACGCAAAACCAAACCACGAAAAGAAGAACGAACTCATAAAATGAAGTGTTGATGAACTGAGTGCCGCAAAGTTTTTGATTCACATTTATTGGTTTACAACAACAATCCTTTCAGTTTTTGTGTACAAAAGCTGCACTAAACTGAATTGAGTACAATAAAATATGGATTTTTTAACGGTATATATATAATATATAACTAATTTAAATTTTGTTCATAGATGTTGAATAGAATTTGAGCACATATACATTTACAACTTTTGGCAAGCTGATATATCTTGAATGTATTTTTTACATGGCAGTATAGATACAAAAGCACTTCTGGAATCCGTAGAAAAGCACTTGAAGTCTCTAGAAAAGAGGGGAATTCAATAAAAGCATTTGACGGTTTTGTCACTTGAGCACAATCTTGATCACTCCATTATTCCATTCAAATGTCATACACCCACCCACCCACATCAACATATCCAATCCAATCTGTAGGTTTTTTTTGTAGTTATATATTATGGAGGGACAACTAGTCATATTATTATAGGGATAGGGGTATGGGGTTGTATTGGGCATATAAGTAAAAACGAGTAAAATAATAATATCATCACTTGACCAGTCAGAGTACAACGTGAGCCTTAAATAAAAAGTCTTGGTTCGTGTTCAAGTCTGCTTTCTTGTTAAATCCAAAAGATCAGAAGGATTATTCTCCAAACTTTCATTTTCATTTGGGTCATAAATCTTTGGTAATGGAGCATTGATTTCTTTTCTGAAGTCTTCGCCAGCATCGCCAGCTTCCGCGTTATCAGCATTTGTGAGCCCTAATCCAAGAAGTGGAGATCTCCATCTGCTCTCCCCACTCAACAAACCGTGTCTCATGAAGTGACTCAAGCTTTTGCCCATGTCGGGTAACGTCTTTGGGAAATTTGACGAATCATTTGAATCCACCATGGCAGAGGGTGATAAGCCTGTCACAGCACTGAAACTGGCAGATTGTTCGTTCACTTTATTGAAGACTGACTTATTTGCTGTCGATTTTCCTTTGAACTTTGCCTGACGCAGGAGGTGGCGTTCTTTCACTTTATATTCTAGTGTAGAGTGTGGGACTCCAAAGTAACTACCTGAAATTGGGAGAAATCCAGCAGTGTGATCAATAATTGCTAATGATAAATATATTCAACATGCTATATACTATGTTGTACTATATAAGCGTTTTATACATCTACTATGCGTAATAAAAGACCATTATGATTCAGAGTGTGATAATAATGGGAACGATTTGACACATTAATTACAATTACTTCACATACTCATGAGACTCGGATGAATATGAGACCATTTTGTACTCATTAGCTTTTAAACCTTTATAAAATTCGGTTTACCTGCTCTGTGGACGCTCATTTCTCCATTCTGAACAGCTTGGACTGCTTTTGCCTAAATATTATATTAATTATATGTTAATATTTTGCCCTTTCACCCTTTCTCTTTAGTTTAAGAACAGCGTAAATGAGGCATTTGGCTGACGGTGGAAACATAGGTGGGGAAAACTGGTACTACCAGTTTGATAAAGGATAATAAAGTTTTACTTGCCAACGCCTCTCTGTCGTAGTTTCTATACTTTCCCCTTTTCGGCCTGCTTTTTTTTCCAAGAGAAGAATCACTGAAATGCTCGTAAGCAGCACCCGAACTTTGAGCACGTGGGTAATTGGGCAGAGAAAGCGATGGACGGGAACCGTGTCGTCCTCGTTGATTATGGTTTCTTCCACCACCCATGAATAGCAATTGATTTCTTTCCCAACCATCATTGTGACCATCATTGATCCTCCCCTGATTTACAGCCAACGTGTCACATCTACTCAAGGTTCGAACACACAAGAGAAACATGTATACAAAATAAAACTCCAGTCGACAGAATTTTCTTTACTATTGGGCCAAACTCAGCTGTACAATTTGCCTTACCTGAATAAAGAGTGTGGATTTTCTTTTTGTATTCTGTTGTGGCGTAAGTTGGCGATTCCGTTATTATCTGAAATATTAGCTGACTCGGCTGAATAGCCATTCATCTCAAATTCGTCAATATTGGGAGAACTTTTAGAGCTGTTGATGATTGTATAATAAAATAATGGAACTAATTTATCATGTATGTCTAGATTATACCTTTCCCCAGATTTATCATGAGCACCATTGTAGACTACTATAGATTTTTGCTGAGAGGCGTTTTTCCCCAGCTTGTAAACTTTATTTCTAAGAGTTGAGCGTGGAATTCCATAAATAACGGCTGCTCGTCTGAAAATATTTCACACGTAAATAATTTTAAAAATAAGACGACGACATCCAACAAACTTGACAAATATTTGCTTACCTTGTCCCCAACTTTCCACTTTGAATGTCCTCAAGTGCAGCCTCTAAATCTTGAATTGTGTAACCTCTTTCTGCCCTCTGCGTTGGACGGTTGGATTTCTCCCCTCTTAGATTTCTTGGTATAACTCTAGAATATTATGATGATCAAATAATGGGATGAAAATAGAGTTTTATTAAAATTATGCTTAAACATGTTTACTTATTTGTTTTTTGAGTTAAATCCAACGGCTCCTCATGTTCAGAAGAGTCGTCACAATGGTGGAGTTCATCATCACTGTCAGCATTTGTATCATTGAAATTTATACCATTGTTATTGTAACCATTTCCAGAATACGGAAGGATTTGCTAAACATCGGAAGATCATTTTAGTTACTCCAAACTTTATACTTACTTGAAGAATCGTTAAATTGAATTTCCAACCTGAAGATTTTTAAAGTGGTCCGATTCCAACAAAGTTCTAAAACTTCGAGAATCTGGGAATCCCGAGTTTGCACAAAGTTGAGAATTCGTAAGTTCAAATCCAGGAATGAGTGAAGAGTTTGCACCGTAATTCTTTTGTATTAGATACAAGTAGGGCAATAGTTTGAAGAAATCAGAAATGGATTCTGGAAATGTAACAAATCCGTCCGTACCAATTTATACCTGCATTTGATACAGAAAAAATAAATATAAATTTATACCTGCACCATTATTTGGTGGTGTTTCCTCTAAACAGTCTCCATCGTCGACATCATTTTGTTCAGTGATGTCCTATATGAAGTGCATTAATTGCTCATTTAGGTACATGCAAGCTTTATATGGATCCTTATATATGTCTTAATAGTGATGAAGGTGTACATACATTTTCTTCGTTGTCATTGCTAACTGTTTCTTCAGATTGACTCTGATCTTGGTCACTATTAACTCCGAGATCATTCTGATTGGTGTAAGATCCATCAACTGATGCCTCGTCATCTCCGTGATCATCTGAACCTGAGTGAAAGCGATACACATTCGTTCATACATAATTATTCCAAGGGAAAGCCATAAATGTGTATTTCATGCATTTATTAGTAGCTTCAGCTACTTATGCGGACGTTTTGTGTGTCTGTCCGTCCGTCTGTCCGTCCGGACGTCGATTATTTCGGAAACGGCTACAGATATCGAAATTTTGTAAACAACAAAATTGTTGCTCAGGTACCC
>JAQFZJ010000758.1:0-17462 GCA_034695645.1 Folsomia fimetaria
AGGCACACATCAGTATCCCTTCGAATATGTACTGCGTCAAGGGATCCCTTCCTCCTTCAGCCATGCCATTGGAAATGCCAAATATTTAGTGGAAGTGGAGATGAAACGACTGATGATAAGCTCCACACCATTACAAAAACATAGCAGCCTGTCGGCTGCTATGTTTTTGTAATGGCGTGGAGGAGTACAAAATTAATAGCGTTTTTTTAATCGATGCGTGTCCATAAAATGATGATGATGATGATGATGATAAAATACAAGTACAGATGCAAATAAAAGTACAGATGCAAATTTAACAGCGTTTTTTTTAATCGATGGGTGTCCATAAAAAAGATGAATATTAGTTTTTAGCGGTGTTGTAGGTGTGTTGAATTATATTATATGTAATAAGTAAAATTTATTTTAGTAATAAGTGAAATTTATTTCAGTTTATTCAATAATATTTCGAAAAATGAAAGAGGAACATACATAGAAATAAATTTCAGTCCATATAATCGTCGGAGACCGTTATGACACCCCAGTACGAAACGTCTGGGATGATTACATCTTCCAAGGCCTGAACAATACAGCGGTGTTGAAACCGACACTTTTTAACTAAACGTACCTTGCTTCGGTGAAGTCGCGAAAGTTCTTTGAGCCAGTACTCTAGGTTTAACATAGCGTACTGGTTTTTCTTAAGCGATACACATCCACCGACATATACTATTCCATCCCTTTGTGCTACTCCACCTATTTGACAATTATATATTCATTATGCTATTCATCAATTGGAATTTCCCACTTGGGTTGGAAGTGAATTGGATTTTTGTAATTGGAAAAATAAGTTTTGCAACTCAGTTATTAGCTGTTGTAAATACTGAGCCTCTATAACAGTATCATTAAAAACATGATTTCCGAGGCCAATATAGGTTTGAGCGTTAGGCGTCCACGTATAGCATTTCAATCGGTGTCCTCCAATTATGGAAATGTAATGATTAATGAAACGTTGTTCATTACCTTTGCTTCTCTCCCCCGTGGGTTCCTCTTCCTCACTTGAAGAAGTTGTTTCGCTGTCACCTAAGTAAATGCACAAAATTATTAAATTGTTTATTGTAAATTGTGTAAGCCGGCGACTTACTGGAAGTGAGTTGCTTCACTCGTTTGGAAGATTTATCGCCTTCTTCACCATCTTCAGCTTTTCGTTTGTTATTCTCAGATTTGTTGTCATTGCCTTTAGTAATATAGAGAACATTTCCGATTCCCTTGACGTGTTCCACAATCAACATATCTTGATTCTGAGATTGGTTATCATTTTCTACCATGTCTTCGGAGGTACTTTCGCTGCTAATATCAGGGCAATCAATTTTCTCGGTTGACGAACATTCGCCTTCTTTAGGATCCTCTTTTTCTGCAGCAACGATAATTTCAACTTCATGGTTCAAGGGTAAATCGAGACCAGCAGCTAAATCGCAGGGGGTAATCAGAGATACAGATTCCATTCCGAATTTAATCTTTTTAACAGATTTAATTCCGAGTTTTGTAAGTTGATGTTGCAGGTTCAGAGGCTGTAACAAAAGTGGGCTAGTTAGTGCTCACATCGGACTTATATATGCACCGAAAAATCGCCTGGTGGAATTTTGTAGGCAAATAAATTATTTTGTGGGAACTTTCAAAACACTCGATAGTTCCTGAGCATAAAACCCTCCATAAATTTCTTCGTTCCCTACATTTGAAAGTGTATATGTTATCGGGTTACTTTTCAAGACTTCCCTGATACTATATATCCCATTTGAAAATGTCTGTGTATACCCCTTCTCGAAAGTTTTTTTACAGGATTTAATTCGCACAAAGTCACCGACTTTATATTTAGGTTTCTCCTTATTAGATTGCTCTAAATCCCCGTATGTGTTAATCCACACATCAAATTCGTTAAACGCATTGACATCCTTCGGAGCACATTTACTTATTCTGTTAATAGATGAATTGTACGACTCCACGAAGTTTTGTAATTCATCCACGTACGTCTTACTTTTGGTATATGTAAAGTATTTTTGTATACGCATCATTAAAGTCCTATTGAATCTTTCAACCATTGCTGCTTTAAGTGGTGAATAATTGTGAAATAAACGAATGTCGTTGTTTTTTAATAAACTATCAAAGGTCTTCCCGAACTCGGTGCCTCGATCAGTTTGTAGGAATTTACACTTTCTACCACTCTCGTTCAGAATATCTGAAAAGGCAGCAGCGACGGTGGCTGATTTCTTATTTCTTAGGGGACGAACAAACCCATACCTGCTCAAAACGTCTATTACAGTCAGCAAATTTTTGACGCCTCTATTTGTTCGACTAAATTTTGACACCACCAGGAGATCAGCTTGCCATAGATAATCAACGCAAGGAACTGTTATTTTTCGACGCCTAAATTCATGACGAATGGCTTTGTGCTTTGTGTATGTGTCTTGTTGCTGAAGAAATGCTTTTGCAACTGAGGGAGACACTTTGGTACTACTAACCAATCGGTTGATTCCACCGAAGCTTCCAGCCGATGCAGGATTGTAGTACGCTTGAGTTAATTGATCAGTGGAGGGCATAGTACTAATACATTTTTAATAAATTTTGGTATTTAAAACATCTTCCATTACGTTGAATGCACACGCTGGAAAAGTCAATTCCTTTCATTGCACAACTTTCTCGACATACTTTTCGACACTCACTGAAGTGAGGAAAATTAAAATGTAATTGTACGAAATCACTAACAATTTTATCATTTGATCGGAAGTTACTCTTCGAAAAGTTTTTCAACACATTATTGAAAGAATTACATTTCCATCGTTGTGTTAAAAAGTATAAACAGAACTGACCGCAGTAGTCGCTTGTATTTGATTGTAACTGATTAGGATTTACTTTAACATTACTGCTAAATTTCGAACAAAAAGAAATGAATTCATTGCCATAGAATTCTAGAGGCATTCCAAAGCTGTCAAAAAATTCAACAACAGAACTTTCTGTATTTTTGAAAAAGCTTAACCAATGCATACCGCTTTCGGAGGACACTTCATTGTTACATATGATAGCGAAACAATTCGCTTTAATAGACTTAAGTTGATCTTTAGCACAAACAGCTGTGTAGATTGGCAATGTTTGTAGAAGAGCGTACCGCAATTGATAGGAATCCATCTATACCACTCTCAGTTGTCTGAATTGATCTAATTCCAGTACCTTTTGGTGTTCTGAATAGACCAGAAGATTTACAGCTTCGGGGGTTGGCTTGGCAAACTGTATCTCGACACGAACAGACCCTGACTTTTCCAGGTTTAAGGTTGAGTCAGATCCTGCTTCTTGAAACACATCAAATGCAAATATTGTATATTGTTCCATAAATTTTTTTCTATCGAAGACCAATCCTTGATCTTGTCCTGATATTCCTAAAGCCCCATACAAAAGGTAATACGGAAGAAGATATTTGTTGTCGTTGAAATCCAAATTCATTCCTTTGATTGGAATCGGTATATTATTTACGCATAAAGACAAATAATTTAGATCATAGTGTTTGAATACGTATGGATTCAATGTATAATCGCCAACAAACGCTTTACTTGGGACCATACATAGAACGATTCTCGACGGCAACTGGCTCTGAAATATGTTTTCTTCTACGAATGACTGGGTTGATTTTGGAATGGAGAAAAACTTGACTTCAGATTTCTTAAACGGATATAAAGCGTTTTGCCCAACCGATAACAATTTCTGATGTGATAATACAATGCTAGGATACAGCACATGTTTTCTGACAAAGAGACTGGCATCAACGAATTTTATTTTTGGATTTAGTACAGGATCAGTAGGTGCCGTTGACTTGTGGTAAAATAAGGAGAATAAGTCCGATGCTTTACTTAAACTAATCGCAACAGTTGTATCATTTAAGATATATCTGTGTTGATACGCCAAGTCAAATCTCAATTTATCAATTAACTCGAGATTTTGAGACTTAGCAATAAATGCCCCTCTTTTAACATAACCAGAATTTTTTTTGTCTGGAACTCCCCCTTCAGTGTCTTCATAAAATAAGGCACAAGTCGCCTGAGAATTCGTGTAGTCCCTTCCATATGTTAGTATTGTTTCCAGAAATGCCTTGTAACTGTAGCAATTGTTACTATTAGATACATTTTGATTATTGATGGACACTTCACACTGTGAAAACAAGGAGTGCATAAATAGATTTACCGTGCTAACATCAGTTCCAGCAGGCAAATCAGCTCCATCTGAGGCAACTACTTTTAGCCGAATGTAGCAAAAATGATCATATAAATCTAAGTACTGCGCTGTATTTCCAACGATTCTAAAATCTATCTTGGCATCATTGTCTTGGATGTTAACCACAGGTTTATACTCTGCGTAAAAACTCGACTCTACAGTTGTATCTGTGGGCGGCAGACTAAACAGATCAACTTGTCCACGGATAGACGGGGCTGAAAATTTATTTATCAGTGCCATTATCCAAATATATCACACTTCGTAATTTGATGTGATTTCTTCCCAACTTTTGAAATTTTAACTTTTTTCTTAAGTTTTTCTTCCCTAATCAACTGTGTGAGATTTTTAGGTAACTGCTCGATAGCCTGTTTACGGTTTGAGTTGTTGATTAATATTGGTGTTGAAGTATTAGAAGACTTCTTTCTTGTACGTTTTAGCCCAGCTCCTGACTGTGGTTTAACTATGCTTTTCCCTACATTTTTTAACATCGCTATGGCGTTGGATTTAATGGAACGTCCTATAGGCTTCCCCTCCAAAACATTTTTTGCTGTATCTTCAATTGCCTGTTGAGCGTGGGGTAAAACATACTTTGAAAGCAAAGGAAGGGCGTACCTACCTATGTATCCCAGAATGCTACCGAGACCAGAACCGCGTTGTCTATACCCAACAAAAACAGGTAAACCACGACCATGTTGTCCTTTAAGAGCTTCGTGGTATACACTGTGGTCAAATATGTGTACAAGCTTCATTTTTCCTTCGTAATAGTTCAACAACGTTTTAGATTAGCTATAAAAAGGTTATTATGTACCGGAGACGACCATACAACTGACTGACGTTAAGTGATAAAGATGTCTTTCTATTTATTTCTTCCATCAAACGTCAATCCTAGGTATTTTCCTGAGAATCGTATATCGTCGTTTAAGGTAAAGTTACCTAAGCGTTTAAAGTTTGAACCGAATACCTTTGAAGTAGCATTAACAGAACTATGTTATGTCCATTCTATAAAAACGTTTACAAGCACTGCTGATAGATGTGTTAAGTATCCACCACAGAATACAAGCCAGTCAGGAATTGTGATAGAGAACCATAATTATATAAGAAATATTAATTACTCAAATATATCTACATTACTAGCAGAGCTTAACAATGCTCTATATGCAAATGACGGGGGAACCTTGGGTGTTTTTGAGTTTGATAAGGACAAGAACCGTGTTAAATTGTCAATTAATAGGGGATATGCTATATTATCTGAAACAATCGCTGAGAGCTTAGGGTTTCATTATCACGGTTTCCCAATAGGAGTTCACACAGCTATTAATGCACCTGATTTATCTGGAGGTGTATATAATATTTTTGTGTACAGTGATATTGTAGAACCACAGATTGTCGGAAATTCACTAGTTCCTCTTCTAAGGATAGTAAAAGTTTCAGGGGAAGAAGGGAAAACTGTTAATGAAACGTTTAGGCCTTATTATTTACCTATAAGCAAAACGGATTTCAATACAATTGAAATACTATTGTGCAATGATTTGGGAGAGGAGATCCCGTTCGAAAAAGGTCAAGCAATAGCTACATTACATTTTAGAAAAAAAAGCAAGAATGGAAATTAATACAGAAAACTGTTTTCAGTTATTGGCTCCTTTTACAATGATAGTTGCAGGTACTACGTTATCAGGAAAAACGTCTCTAGTTACAAAACTAATTTTGAGAGCAAACGAAATAATTACTCCTACCCCGACACGTATCATAATATCATACAGCGAAGACCAAATAGCGTATGAAGAGATCCGTACAGCTGTCGAAAACGTTGAATTTATTAAAGGATTGAATTTCGAGCTAAACGATTTTGATGGTTCAGAGCATATTCTGTTAATAATAGATGACCAAATGGATAATTTAACTAAAAGCAGTAAGATTCAAGAATTGTTTACCAAAGGTGCACATCATAAACGAATTTCAGTCATTATCCTTCAACAAAACTTGTTTCCTCAGGGTAGACATGGACGAGATATTAGGTTGAATTCACACTATGTAGCTGTTATGAAATCACCGACGTTTGCATCACAGGTGGCATACCTTGGAAGGCAACTATTCCCTCATAAGCATACCTTTCTGAGTGAAGCCTATAAAAAAGCCACAACTGAGCCGTATACACATTTATTCGTTAATCTGCACCCTCTGTGCAAAGATCAACTAAGGATTAGTGAGGGATTTGTGGATACGAAGGATATGGTGATATATTTGCCAGAATGAAATATATAGTTGAATTCGAGGGTTTTAATTTAAAGCATAGTTTCGTATTCAAAGAAATTTCCGTTTTGTGTTTGGACACAAATCGTAAGTATTACTTTTTCACAAAGTCTCCGGCATATTTACAACAGCGATTAACCTGGAAAGAAAGAAATTCTGTTAAATACTGTGAAAAATATTTACATAAAATTCACTGGAGTGCTGGGAGGGATAGCTATAAGAAAGCTAAAAATTTCTTATTGAATTTGGTTACGGTAGACGACACCGTGTACTCAAAGGGTTCCGAAAAGATTAAAATCTTAAAAAATCAGATTGGATTAACGTCGCAGCTTAAAGATATCAACGATTTGTTATCGTATGCCCAAATTACTGACGATTGGACTATAAAAGCAAAACAGTTACTCGAGGAGGGTAAATCTATTTGTCCTCTCTTTTTTCACAAAAATATTATTCATTGTTCAGCTGTAAAAGCCACCCTTTTTCAAAAATACATCAATTCAGAGGTTTTCCCCAAGATAAAAATGCAATGAGCAGGTGCTTACAAAGAAACCACAAATTTCTGGATACAATTGTAAAGTGTTCTGATGAAGATAGACCTAAAATTATTGAAAACGCCACCGCTGATGAAATTAGGGCGTTGACAGAGATAGCCCGAAATATATTAGAAGGGAATTTTAAAGTACCTCATAAGGAATACAAAAAATTAAAAGAACACAAACACTCCATACGTAAACTTTCCAAGAAAACAGCATCATATAAAGTGAAAAGACATTTTCTGAAACAAAAGGGTGGCTTCTTACCATTACTTGTCTCACCTGTATTATCTGCATTAGGAGCTATTTTAGGTCGTGTGATTGGAAATCAATTAGGATTGTAAACATGGCAAAAAGGATGAAACTAGTATCTGAGCAAGAATTTGAAAGAATGCAGAACAGAACACCCCTGGTATCAAAAATTAAGGAACATTTTTTCCATGAGAAAGCAACAAGTGCTGGTGATATTCTTGACTCAAGTAAGATTCCAGATGATATCAAGATTCAATTGTATGGATCGGTTATGTCTGCAGTGAAAAACCAGCTAGATGATATTCTGAACCAACCAGTAAAGGTGAAGATTACGGGATTGAATTTAGACACAAGTTTAGATAAAAACATGGACAGTTCCATGGAGGCCTATAAAACTCCTATGACAAGCCCCCACAAGAGTCCCGAAGCAATTCCAATTCCAACACCTTCTACACCTTTATTGTTATCTGTAGAAGATCATGCACTTCTTCAATCTGTACCAGTGAATGTGAGACCTAAACTATATCATTTAATGAGACATCTTAAAACGAATGATAAACTTATTAAATGGGACCGCGAGGGGCGTGTTACATTTTTCGAGAATGAGTTTGTTCCTGAATCAAATATAGTGGATCTATTGAACCACGCAACTCGTGAAATTAAATGGACTGACAACCCGTCAGGCATTAACAGATTTATTCTAGCGTGCAAAATGGCTAATGTGCCAAGTGATTTATTATCTAAGGAAGCACGGAAGGGGTACATGGGAGGCCTAGAAACAATTCCTGATCGGGAAACTTACACTCACAGTGCGACAAGATACAATAAAGTTTTCGGGGATTGGGAACCAATCCGTGCCACCGACCAACTGAATGAGGGTTTTCAACAAGAAACTCCCAGAAGTTCATTAAATCAGAGTAAAGTGAATTTTAATCCGAGAAGGGGAAATAGATGATGAATCGAAATATTAACCCCTACTTAATTCATAAATATTCACCGATTTTTAATCGAGCAATGAGTTTGCAAAGTTTAAGACTTGATACATTTAAAACTTGGGGGAATAAATATCAATCTCCGTCAGATTTGGCGTCCTGTGGATTCTATTTTCTCGGACATGATGATAAAGTTCGCTGTTTCTCCTGCGGCTTAATACTTGGACAATGGCTAAAAAATGATGATCCATGGATTGAGCACGCTTTGTATTCTTATTTTTGCTTCTATCTAGGCGTTCATCGAACGACTCGAAGCAAAACCAAGGTAAGGAGCTATATTTAATATTCCTTGCCATCTAATTTACAATTATTGTTCTTATTTCAGGGAATTCAACACACGAATTCTAATGGAGAAAATCGTAAGTCATCCTTGGACGATACTGATGAGAAATCTTGTAAAATCTGCATGGATCAAAAAGCAGAATTCGTAATTCTTCCGTGCTCTCATTTTGGGCTGTGCATACACTGTATTACTACACAGGATGCCTGTCCTTTCTGCAGAACAGAAATAAGTAATGTATTGAAAATATTTACGTGATTTATTCATTTATATTTATACGTTTATTTGATACATTTATTTTATTGCGTAATTTATACAAATTAAATCAGTATAAATAGGACATTACATGTGGGGGAATTATTTGAATTAATGTTAGATTACATGTTATTTATTTTCAGAGCTTTATAATGATTATGTGGTAAAGACGTTATTCCGTCTTTTAAAATAAAGCGTTTTGAATCAAAACAATGCATTGCTACTTTAGTAAAATTAGCTGTGAATAACTTATGATTTTTAGATCTTATTTGATTTGATTTCGTAATTAATTTCTTTTGATCAAACAGAACTCGTTTAAATTTCTTGTGACACAAAAGACGCTTCACTATTGCTTTCTTCACTCCCTTAGCTGCAAATTTTCTCATCATCTCCCCTTCCATAGAATACATTTTTGGGGCTAAACCTACAAAACTATAAATAATATTTCCCTGTGCTTCATCTTTCATTTTCCCAATTGTTTTCTTATTTGTACACGAGTATAGGAAATGATCAGGGTTATAATCACTAAAATCAAACTCGTTACGACGCGTTTCAAGATCTTTGTACAGATCCTTAGTTTCTATACAGTAACACAGACTGTCTGTGTCCGTTACTAAAAACTTTGCCCTGTCACCATACCATGATTTAATTTTATCGAAATGCCATTCATACATGAATAATTTACTTAATTCGAGCACTGTGAAAGCTGTATAAATAGGCTTATTTAGAATTACCTTAGCTCGTTTACGATAAACTACCACTAAAGAAGGATTTAAGATTTCGAACTTCTTAAAATTGGAGTGCCTTGACAGATATTTAAATCTTTCTAAACTGCTCACTATATTTACGGTTTCTAAATTCCTAACTTGCTGCGCACTTTTTCCGAAGGTAGAGTTCACAATATTCTTAAATAAAGTTGCTTCAAACTTGTTTTTCGCATTCCTGCGAAGAAGTGAATTCAGAAGTACGAATTTACGTAGCCAAGGCTTCTGTCGGAATCTAATGCAGGAATGTACCCTTTTTAAAATCATGCCTTTCCGTAAATATTCTCTTAGATTACGATAATGCAGAACGTAAGAATTTCTGGACCCTAAATGAGGAACCAATTTCTTTGTACGATCTGAATATTTAATTTTATAATGGGTGATCAATTTCTGCTGGTATTGAGACAGCTGCGCCTTAGGAATCTCTATCTTTTCTGGTGCAAGAGGATATTCACAATGAGCTTTATCACGATGTAGCTTCTTTGGATACTCCAAATCTACGCACAAAATTCTACCAATTTTATCATCATCTTTCCACTTTAAGATATCAGCTTTTTTGAGACGTTTCAGCCACTTATAATTTTCCCACTCAAATGAATCTACCGGTAAATATTGCATAAGGGCCTCACCGTACAAATTGTTTTTGTCGATGAACAATATATATTTGTTGGGTCTTGATGGATCATAATCATACATGTAGATATTATTTGCTGCAGCATAGCGTCGAGAAATCATTGAGACTCCTCCACGCATTCCTAATTCTAGTAAATTGTACATGTCTTGGTCAACAATGAGCTCTAGCTTTTGTTTTGATGCATACAGGGCTGAATCCCAGGCATAACCAGCGAGCGAAAAATATCGAACTGGATCTAGTTTAAAATTTTTTAACCCAACTTCTCTGAAATTTTCAAAAACGCTAGCCAGAAGCAAAGTGTCCGTCAGAAGATAAAGATCATGGTAATCTCCTAGAGTTTTACAGTATTGATTAAAAACTTGTTTACCATATGCATAGTCTTCCATTGGTACAGAGCTACTGGTCAGTGTACTATAAAATTCACTGTGTGGCGGAAATTCAGTTTCGTTAAATTTCTCCCAGGCGTCCATGTACTCGTATGGGTACACTCCTTTTCGACACAACCTTGTTGCTTTCCTTTTACCAAACACTTGGACTAGATATGTAAATTTCTTGGAAAACTGCTTCGATGAAAAGTCTGTTGAGTTTAGATTATTTGTCAATGTATCCAATGATTCTTGTAGATGCGCATAACTATCTACAAAGTAAAACTTTTGAGTGATGATACTAAGAAATTTTTCCGATGTCTGAGGTATGACATCCACAGAGTCGTCACTGAACTTTTTGATGCTACTAAGTAACAGAGAACTATCGTAATTTTTAAAGTTGTGCATGACCACAGGGATTTTAGGGTCTTGCACGTAATTTGCATTACATTGTAAATGTGATGCAGCCCTGAAGGATCCAGAAACGTGGCAATGATCTTTTACCTTTTTGTCTTGAGGAAGGAAGCTTTTCTCACAAATATGGCATTTTTTGGCTTTTGTAAACTTCCGTTTCTGATGCTTCGTAAGTGGTTTCATACGCTTTTGGTAATAGTTTGCATCTATTAAATTGGTAGAAATCCTGTCTAATTCTTGAATGAATTTTTCCATGCAGTCGTCTTTTCTATAAACAGCTTTTAAAATTACTTTATTCTTCTTTTTGTAGCTATCCACCACTACAATACCAAAGCCAGATGGTATATGATCACTAAGGACTTGTGAGTTACCAGGACCCCCTCGCTCTGTCTTTCTACATATAGCCTCAAAATCAGCATAAATAATGAACCTTGTTTTCAGCTTGCGCTGATAATTCTCAAATGCGCAGAATGGTTTATTTTCGTCTAAGCTTTTAGGCATTTCTACCTTCTGTGTCCTAAACTTAAAGCAAGACTGTTCATGATTTTCTAGTTTTTTTGGAGGAAATGTATTGAAACAATTATAGCACATTAGACGTCTGTGGCAATTATGACCCCCAAAAAGCCGATTGATTGAACTAATAGACATCCAATGCCCTATGCCATTATGATGTTCCTGTACATAGAGCAAATTTATGACCTTCCGAGATTTATCCATGCAAAATGCAGATTGGTATTTGATATTCACTTCGTGTCTATCATCTATTCCAAAAACATTTATTGCAAACTTTTTGAATGCATTTTTCCTTTCAAATTTTTTAACATCTTTTATATCGGTTGGAAACCTAAGCCCTGAAAAGTCATAAAGACTTTTGAACTGCGAATATTGAGATATTCTTCCTCGGTTTGTTTTACCAGCTTCATTATAATGCATTGAAATTAAGAATGCCCAAATAAAACAATCCATACCTCTATTTTGAGGGCTAATTATAGCCCTTTTCATACGAAACTTTTTTGGGACCGGAATGAAACAACCTCCTTTAAATAATTGAAATTGTGCCATACGAATGTCGCAGCCCATCACTTTACTCAATTTCCAACCAGAACCATTACGTTCAAAAATATCTATTTGCTCATTAATTTGTAATGTAATCTGCTTCATTACTTTTTTTACATAAAAATCGTTAAGGACAATTTTCATGTTAGAATTCAAGTAATGGGTACATTCCTCCACTTCTATCCCGTCAAAAGATTCTTGTTCTCGTACAAATTCGCATAGAACACTAATTTGGAGCTTGATTGAATTAATACTGCTAATATAGTGTTTTAGAATATTTTTGATTTTCTTCCCATACAAATTAAAGTAATGCATAAGTGAGGGCATCTCTTTATCTGGTGCAACACGATGACGAAAAGTCTTTGCGTATCCTTTAAACGCAGAGATTTCCGTAAACGGTTTAATGAATCTTCTTCTGACTCTACCCATACCGTGTTGATTACTAGCAAGCATCAGATGTCTGTGTTTGAGTTTATGCTTTGCTAACCTTCTGTTGCTTTTTGTTTCAAATGTACAGAATAAACATCGGTGCATAAGATTCAAATGCGTTTCTAGGCTACTTTTCTTTTTAAATGTATTATGACAAAGTTGACAGCAAACGACTGTTTTGTTGGGCTTGTTCATATGCTTCTTAGTATGAAATCTCAATTCTCCAGCCGACGAGAATCGTTGCTTGCACACAAAGCAAACAAATTTTGACCGATGGTTAGCCACCTGGAAACATTTAGAAGTCATGAGAATAATTATTTGCCCAATAACAACCTCTGTTTCACCTTTAATTGTTTTCTTTCCCTCCGTAATTTTCGAAGTTCAAATGAGTTGGACTTGCACATCAAATTCTCTCCAAAAGTATATTTTACGACATGTTTTCCCAGATCAACACTGCTGGTGAATCGTTGTCCGCATTCAAAGCAAATGAAATTAGCAGGATTCTAGAGAATTTTAAGAAAAGAATATGCTTTCTATGGATAACCGTATGTAAGGTCTTATTTACCTTCGGTGTTTTATGAAAAAATTCACTTTGCTGTGTATCTGTTTTATGGCATCCATGCATATGGGTTGAAAAATCATCTTTATTGTATGTCACATACATACATAAAAAACAAGTATATTTTGTGGCCGACATTTTGAAATTTCCAAAAAATATGAGGATCAAACGTTGACCATGAAATAATAACCTCATAGAACGAACTTATATAGGAGCTATTATTAGTAATAACAACTTTTTTTATTTATTCTTATCACACAAAACTGATAGAATTGTCAACAAGTACATTACACTTGCAAACTAATAATTATCAGCGTAATTTAATAATATTATTATTAAGTACAGAGATATTATAAACAATTTTCTTTGTTCAGTCTTTTAAAAAATACTAAACTGCTGCAATGGCAATGATTGTATTAAATTTCGAGAAAGAATGCATACGTAATCGCGTCTTATTTAGTGTGGGGGTGCACATATATGCTTAATCTTTGTCTTATGTGCATGGTGTTATTTAATAACGGGTGGGCTCAATATCTTTTTTGGCTAAAGACCTAATCGAGTAATCGCCTAATTTTATTAAGCGAGCGAGATGTGTCGGCTGCACTGGTTGGCTCTCGCTCGAAATTACGATTTAACGTGCATAATTCCGTTTACCCTCCTCGGAACCATGTATTTGGAATTAAGCGAGTTGTTTAAACCATCGAGCAGTTCCCGCCGAGTTTCTTTACGCGATTACCCGATTACGCATTTACTTGCCTAAGCGAGTTGGTTAAACCGTCGAGCAGTTCCCTCTGAGTTTCTTTACGCGATTACCCGATTACGCATTTACTCGCCTAATTTAAAAAATATTGGGTCCACCCATTATTCTCAATACTGATATGATATGTGATTAAGCGGGAATTATTTATTCTTATCACACAAAACTGAGTCAACAAGTACATTACACTTGGAAAAACTGCAAACTAATAATTATCAGTGTAATTTAATAATGTTGAGATATTATAAACAATTTTCTTTGTTCAATCTTTTAAAAAAATACTAAACTGCTGCAATGGACAACGCATACGTAATTGTATCTTATTCAGTGCGCAGTGTTATTTAATAATAACGTTATTATCAATATGATATGTGATTAAGAGGGAATAAAACTGATATTAAATTAGCAATGTTAAATGTGACTCTAATAAACAAGGTCATAGTTCAGGGGGTCGTGAGAAAAGACTGATACCAACAAAATAATAGATTATCACCAGTGTTCAACAAAACAATTTTCTTTGTCATACTTTTTTTTAAAAATGCACGCTACATATAAGCCCTCGTCGAGGGAATATATTCAACATTTGTGCTCAAGCTTTCCTCAGCAATCAATTAAGTTTCCAATAAGAGTGAAATCCAAACCAGAAACATCATGGGAAAACGTAAGCTCACGAAAATTTATTTCATGGAAATTTTTAGGTCTAATTATTATATTTCCGATAAAAACTGCGTAGGTTCTCGCCGTAGCCACAGCAGCTCCGATGACAGCAGCTCTGATGATAGCAGCTCTGATGAAAGTTCTTCATCATCATCTGAGGAAGAAACAGAAAGTGAGTCGGCTCCTGAGCGAAAGGTGAAGAAGTCCTCCAAAAAGGTGAAGAAAACCAAAAAAGATTTGTTTCACGGTAAGTTATATAAATGTATTTATATTTATATTTATATTTATAAATGTAACAGTGACCAGCCAACCGTCGTTGTTAAATAATTTTTTAATTGAACTTTGTTTTTATTTTGTCAGATGGAAAATCTGAGTCGAAGAAATCTAAGAAATCTACCCCCAGGAAGAAGAGTCGCAAGAACGAGAAAGATCAAGTAACTGAGCCTCAGCCAGGAACTTCTAAAGCAGCTAGTAAGCGGCCAGCCAAAGCAAAAGAAGAAGTTGTGGAGGAAAAGACATCGAAGAAATCCAAATCGAAGAAGCCTGCTACGGATGACAAAAAGGATGGACCAGGTAATCCTACAAAGCGAAGTTTTGCCCCGAAAGACGAAAATCTTGAGTCCGTGAATAAGGTGCATTGGGAGGGTGCTCTAGGTAGTGACTTGTCCATAAAGTTGCACACTTGGACGGGTAATTCACGGGGCTACATCAATTTCAGAAAAGGGAAGGGGGTTGGAACGAATGTTCCAGCCAATTTTTATTGGCGACTAATGAGGGCTTTGGAGACCATGGCGAAGGATTGCCCTCATCAGATCCCCGAGGAGGATCACGATGAATTTGATTAATGTTTTCATAATCAGCTACGTAATAATTCTTAATGAATTTAATTTTAATTGAAGGAATCTTCATTAAATAAATCTTTTAAGAATCATTAGCGTTTTTTATCAATGTATCATATTTTTGCCCACCTTCACTTTAATGTTTTTTTTTGTTAACTGAACATTTCAAATACGTAGACCAGCCAAAGGACGTGGACCGAAGGATGTTGCTTCCGGTGCATTTTCAACAACTGAACTTATTGGCTCATCCTCCTCAAAAGGGCTACAGAGGGGATGCTGCTTACGATTTATTTTGGTTAGTATAAAAGGACTAAAATAATTCTACATACTAAAAGAATTCCGTTCTTTCAGTATCCACGATGTTCATCTTCCAGCACTGAGCATACGAGAAGTGGACACACACATTGCTGCCACCATTCCCTTGGGGTACTACATACAAATTCACAGTCGGTCAAGCCTTGCCAAAAACTTCGTCACTGTAGCAGGTATGAACGACGAACTGTTATTTCATATTCATCATATCCAATATTCGCAAAGGTCTTTCTGTAATTCGTATTTACGATTAGGTGGGGTGATTGACCAAACATATAAAGGATCAATAAAGGTGATATTACACAATGGAGGGAGCAAGCCTTATAAAATCGAGGCCGGGCATAGGTGCGCTCAACTCATAATTCATAAGCAACACGATCTTCCAATCGTGTATGTTGATCCTGACCGGAAGATGAGGACTGATGTAAAGGAGTGGGTTCATGATGGTGAGCGAGGGCAAAAAGGACTCGGATCAACTGGGCGTTAAGTTATACAAGTTGTATTCAATCCAGTTTCGTGTCTCACCCAGTTAAATTATAATGCTGAATTACAAAATGATAACTTGATTATAACGTCTAATTATTATAAATTCATAAAAGGATATTTAACGCGTCTTGTAAGCTTAAGACCATTGATCGTATCAAAAGTGGTAACCCATACATATGTATTTACTTTAAATTGGTTCATTTCGCTTTGATGTATTTACATCTGTACTTTTATTTGCATCTGTACTTGTATTTTATTATCATCATCATCATCATTTTATGAACACCCCCACGATTAAAAAAACACTATTAAATTTGCATCTGTACTTTTATTTGCATCTGTACTTGTATTTTATCATTATCATCATCATCATTTTATGGACACACATCGATTAAAAAAACGCTATTAATTTTGTACTCCTCCACACCATTACAAAAACATAGCAGCCGACAGGCTGCTATGTTTTTGTAATGGTGTGGAGCTTATCATCAAACGACCCCGGAATATGTGGGATGTGAGGAAACGCATCAATTTCAAGGTAAAAGGGGCCTTAAATCTGAACTCCGTAAGAGTGGGGGACCCCGTCAGGTTTCAGTGGGAGCAAAACGTGTCTGTCCTCCTACAGCAGGGAGGATGCGTGAAATTTTCGTGTGAATTGGCAAAAACTGGATTTATTCCGGGAGAAAGGATAGAATTAATAGTGGGGGTGGACAACGGGTCGAGAATAACATTGAATTCGCTGAGTATAAAACTACTCCAAATAATAACATTTAAAGTGGAAAGGAGACACAGGCAAGAATATAAGACTGTGGCAAAAATGAAAGGGCCGAGAATTCTGAGCGGGGCAATGGAGAGGTGGACCGGGCTATTGAAGATTCCGGATAATCTTCCGCCCACCAATTTTGGGGGTAATGGTTCAATCATTGGATGTGACTATGTGCTAAGAGTGAGAGAAGCAAATTAAATAAATAAGAAATTAAAAGATTGTCATCACATAATGGGACGAATTATTTTAAATAGTTGGGACAGAGACTGCACATTTTTGGAGATATGTCTCATCGAGATGTGGGCCTCTGTATTGGTACAATTCCCCTGGATATTAATGGTGACATTGGAGGATTTACAGGAGCCAATTCGAACCAAAATCCCATGAACAATAGTGGATCTAGGTTGACTACAATGAGCGATACGTCTACATCATATCAATTTCACCCAACTGCTCCACAAGATTTTAATATTGGCGACGTGGTGGACGTGGAACACGTATTGCTGAATGGGGGTTATGAAGGGGTCAAATTTGACGAATGTAAGTTGGCAGATATCTATGATTGAGTAGTTTGAATTAGACGGCAAATTGACAGATTTGATTCGATTTTCTACTTGATGTAGTACCAC